>JAJJMA010043581.1:0-13122 GCA_023529015.1 Papaver nudicaule
CGTCTATGGGTACTTTGTAGTGCTCGAGATCAAAATCGAACAAGACTAGCCTAAACCAAGTCAATGGTCGTTCCAGTCTTTCTTCGGTCACAGAGAGGATAAAGGTTGATCTAGGGAGGGAAACAATGAAAGAAACTTAAGATCAGGCTGAGAATATGTGCTTCTGGGTGTAGGAGTTCAAGACCTCCGTTGTAGGTGTGACTGGAGATCTCCAAAGTCTAGAAGGGTGTTTAATACTTAGAATCTGGTTTTGCTCACGTTCTGAGGCTCTGGGGTTCTGAATCTCTTGCCTTGGAAGATAGATGAAGCCTCTATTTATAGTATTGAACTCACCCTGATCTCTCGATAGAGAAGGTGGGAGTCGTGGAAGAGTGGAGGAGTGGAGAACATGAGTTGGTTTCTGTAACTGCTTGAGTTGTGTAGAACATGTCCACTCGCGCCATCTTTGTATAACTGCCCATCATCTCCATCAGTTTCTTCCTAACTGTCGTAAACCGCCAGACCAATACCCCTAAAGTTATCCCCCGTGTGATGTTTTGATATCTCGTGTAGTATGCAGATGTTGCGTAGTTGCGTTGAGCTAAGCAGCGTTGCGTGGCTATGGCCATGGTTTTGGCCAAAATAGGTATGGCGTTATGGATCATGTGTCATGGCCTCGTAATAGCAGCCTTGGCCTTTGGCCAAGACTAAGAATTTGTGGCGCCATGAATATGGCGCTATGACTGTATAGCCATGGCCTTGGCTTTGGCCAAGGCCAACTTGGTGTGGCGCCATGGCCTTGGCCTTTGGCCAAGACCAATACTTGTATGGTGCCATGGATGTGGCGCCATGGTCTTGGTGGCCACGGCCTTGGCCTTTGGCCAAGGCCAAATAGATGTGGTGCCATGAATATGGCGCCTTGGCCTTTGGCCAAGGCCAAATAGTTGTGGCGCCATGAATATGACACCATGGCCTAGGGGCCACGGCCTTGGCCTTTGGCCAAGGTTAAGTATTTTGTGGCGTATTAGGCCATGCCATTTTCGACTATGGGATGTTCGTGCACTTGGGCTATGGCATTTTTAGGCTATAGTATCTTAAGCCATGTTGTCTTTGAGCTTTGGCATGTTAGACCATCTTTTGGTCAAAGCCATGACCTGTTTAGGTGCGTTTGAGCTGTTTAAGCTGTTGTATGTTACTCAGGGAGCCCTGGACGGGCCTAGAGCTGTGGTTCATATGAGGTTTTCATTGGAGGCTCGGGTGCTGAGTCGTTTTTCGAGAGGAAACCCGAGAGGGTGTGTCTCTATTTTGACCGAGATTAGGCGAGGGCCTGAGGTCTTTAAACATTTAGGAGGAAACCCGAGGGGGTGTGTTTCTATCCATTCTCCACCATAGTACCAGTGAGCAATTTAGTTCTGATGTCGAGGAATTCGGAGCGATGTCGGCATGAAGTAAATTGGTGGTATTATGAGTTGGTGGGTTGTTTAGCGTTGTGCTATGATATTATTCTCTCCGCCCGGGGAGTTATAACAGAGAACTCATAGAGAGCATATTCAGCTTGCAGAACAGGTTGTATTCTGAGCCATAGAGATGTGCCTGAGTAGGCAATCACACTACGATATCATTCTCTCCACTCGGAAGCTATAATAAGGAACTCGTAGAGCTATAGATATCTGCCTGAGTAGGCAATCGCCTCTTGGAAAGGCATAACAAAAGGATATTTTAAGATTTTATCCCTTCTCCATTTTTTCACCATCTACATTAAGTCCTCTGGTTAGTGTGGAACAGTAATGTTTCATACTAAGCACCAGATGGTGAGAGCAGTTTTACCGATTTTAGGTTTTCATAATGCCAACACTAGCAGAGATTTATAAATAATTTAAACCCTAATGCAAAGCACCACGAGGCAGGATTAAAATAGGTTTCTGTTGGTATGCAATGTAGTTGGCTAAAAGGTTTTTTTTTTTTAGGGTGAGATAAGATGGGTGGTGTCATGGTGGGGCACTACCATGGCCAAGTACAGAAATAAAAGGGCCACGGCCATGACGCTATGGCCATGGCGTCGTGAGAAAGTAGAATAACGGGATGGAGGTTCATGGCAGTGGTGCCATGGCCACGACCAACCCGCATTTTTTTTTCTCTGTGGCGCCATGAGCTTCATGGGGCCACAACCTTTATGGCGCCACAAGCTTCTGTGGCGCCGTGGCTTTTCTAGGGAAGGGCATATCACGTTTAGCGGGATTCCCATACTTAGGCTAGGTCTTATCCAAGAAAATAAAAAAAAGGAGAGGTTTTACCCGTTTTAGCAGAAAACTTTTCCTCATTCTTTCGTTGTCATGATCAGGTCCTTGTTTATCCTTGATCGTCTCCACTTGGCGAGTGGTTATGCAATTAACTAATTTCCTGAGCATCGTCTTTGGTGCAAGCTTGGGTGGCGTACTCTCCAGTGAGCAAGAAGCGGCCATTGGTGTTCAAAATTGAATTTGTAGTGCTGAGTGAGGTGGAGCACCGACGCTTTACGAAATAATGACCAATCCAGTGGTAGCCGGCAGTAGCAGTTGGTAGAGAGACACCGAGGAAGCCGATCACATTCTTGTTCCTGATGTAGATCCAAATGTATCCAATATTGGTGTAGAACATGTGCCTTCCCGTCTTATATATCCTCTTAATGTGTTCATTGTGGGGATCCCATACTCTCAGTATCCCCTTATATAGAATTCTTCCAAAACATGATGATTGCGCCAAGTCCCCAATTGTTGAAGAGGATGTTGGAGTTAAAATAGGCGAACTATTTGATGAAGATGTTTACCTCGTCGTCTTTACTGAGTAGTAAAGTTCTAGGAGTATTTCGTTGTAAAATTCTGACAGTTCGCGTCTTGCGTGTTACCTGGTTTTTGCGTCATATCTCCTAGCTCACTTGTTTTATCATTACGAAATTTTGACACATGATAGTGGACATACAGGAGAGTATTGTGTCCAAAAATCTTCCCAATATTCCTTATAGATTATCCGCAGTTCTCGACGTAATTTTGCATAGGAGTCTGGACTGCGCGTCTCGCGTATGCTGTAGTGTTTGTGTCGTATCTCCCAAAACCCTTTCCTGAATAGCACGAAATTTTAGTATGTGTTGAGGTACATACATAGAAAGAGTGTGTCCAAAAATATCTCCAAAATCCCTTGTGGATTTCTCAAACCGTCTGCTTCTTCACAACGAAAGTTGCTGCCGCAGGAAGTTCTGACAGCTTTTCTTTTCTCGGATGTTCACGTCATATTTCTCAAACCACATGGAGTTATTGTATGAAATTTTACCAGATAGTTGTGGACATTAAAATGGAGTTTGTGTACGAATTTCACCCAAAAATTCCTCACGAAATTTCCGCAGCAATCTTTTTGGCTTCATATATACGTTATGTCCACTTACTTCATCGTGTACTGTAGTGTTTATGCCATATCTCTTAAAATACAAACTAAGTTGCTATGAAATTTTAGCACATAATAATAGACACCAGAAGGATGATGGTGTCCAAAAATGACCTTCATATCTTTTACCAATCTTCCGCGTTTTTCATTTTTGTGAAGGCCGTCGTACAACGAACTTGGTGTGTAGTCGTGAAAGCACCTTTGCTTGTCTCCAGAGTAGGTTTGTTCCATGGAGACCCAAAATAAAATAATTTCTCTATCACATGGGTTATAGTATTTGATTGGTAACTCTAACGTTGAGGTTGTAGGTAACAGCGTTGATCCAGAGGGTTAATGAAGGCTGGGAGGACATTCTGTGGAGTCACAGAGGATATATGGTGGTAGAAACATCTGGTGAGGCTAAGGTTAGGAAAACATCATATTGTAAAAGACATCTTGGTGGAAAGGTAGTTTTCTCTTTTGTGGCGCGGTGGGAATTTTTGTGAAAGGTGTTTCGTGGCTCCATGAGCACAGAGCCACATAAATAATTTTTTGATGAAAGGTGTTTCGTGGCTCCACGAGCATGGAGCCACAGATATAATTTTGGTAGATGGTATCTTGTGGCTCCATGACTGTAGAGCCACGAGAATATTTTATGGCGGAAGGTGTGGGGTTACAGGAATATTTTGTGGTGGAAGGTATTTGAGAATTTGAAAATTGTGAAGGTCTAGTGAGACAAATACCTTTAAACCCCGTATTAAGATTCCTACTCGCACAATGCTTGCTCCAGGGACTCTAAAATCTTCATCCACCCTCGTAATGGTGATTGCTCCTTGTTGATGATTCGGGATGATGTGTCCTTCTAGCATGTTGTGATAGAATCTTAAGTGAACAGATATATGTTGTGTAGGAAGTGTTTCCGATTCCCCACCTATTGGTACATTTTTTGAAATCCTTGCACTTGGAACAATCCGCTCTGTCACCTTTTGAATTTGGGTTTCCACCGGAGGATGTTGGATACTCGTTGCTAGTGATAGCTGAGAGGAGCGCTACAACCATGATACTGTTAGCTTGCTCGAAAGATGAAGACTTGGTGACGTTGCTACCAGGAAGATTCTGGTGGATTTCAGGTTTCTGTAGAGGCGTTGGTAGTGATGTCGGTGTTGATTAGAGGTCTTATTTTTGGATCCTCCTTCCTTCAAAATTCAAAAGATCTGTAGCGGATAGTCCCCTGCTGCATGGATGTCTCTGCTCGAATAGGTCCTTCCATGATGATGAAGCGCTTTGGTAGAGACATGGGCACATATGTCATACTTTACATCTTCCTTTGATGGAATTCTCCAACTGACCGTGGCAGCCAGCACTCCTAACGGTGTTCAGTGCAGTGAAGAACGGTTGTGGTGAGGAGTCCCCAGCCATGTTCTGTGATATCTTATCGACGTCTTTCATTGGGCTCAACTTTCCTCGTGCAGAAACATGTTGTTCGCCGTCTTCCTTCAACATTCTCGTGTATTGGCCTTTCGGAGATAGTAAAGGCTCGAGTAAGCAGAGCATTCTCTTTAGTTGTTGAGAATCATCGAATCAGGGTAATTCGGTTGTTCCATTCTTGTTCAGACGTCTAATAGCTCCAGTACTTCTTCGAAGATAATGAGTCTAGGAATCCTGTATAGGCTTTGGTCCTCGTACTTCTCGTTGTTGTTGTTAAAGATCTGTATCTTGTGCTTGAGTCACGTTCTTGTTCGAGACCCTTTGAGTTATATTGTGTCGATACCCTGTTGTCTGGCTTGCTAATGCGTCTCCTGTTATCACGAGCTTCCTCAATCCTTAACTGCTTGGATCTTTCTCTAGCAAGACAGGGACGGTTGTGGTCGATCATTTTGCAGCCTTGTAGAGTTCTTAGCATGTTTGAGAGCGTCGTAAGAGATCTCAAGAACCATCCTGTTGATATAAAGTTCGAATCCTGAACTTCTTCCAGTGAGGAGTATCCCATGGGAGAGGGGTCTCCTGGATAAGAAGGTCGGTGTAGACGAAGCAGAGATGCGCCTTCTCTTCTGGCTGCAGTGGCAATTTTGGGAGTCCCCATGTCTTGTCGTCATTCTCCTGGTGGTGATGATGGGGTTGTCCGTCTCTCTAGTATTTGTTAATAAATCCTTCGTCGTCACGGGTACTACGGGCCCCTTCGCTCCTTAAGGGTTCATTACTCCGTAATAGTGCAGGTTCAGTTGTAGCGCTGTGATTTGTGGCGCCATGGCTTGTGGCGTCGTGATTCAGGGCTCTGTGACTTGTGTCGTCGTGACTCGTGGCGTCGTAGCCTGGGTTGTGATCTGCTTCGACCCATGTTGTCACCTGGAGTTTCCGAAGCAAGCTTGAAGTTGTATGCTTTGGGTGTATCACCTCTGTAGCTGGACTCTTCCTCTTACTCCCTTCGCTGATGGCACTCACGGATGGTAGGTTGTTGTTGTACTGTTTGATGATCAGGTTGCTGTCACCGTTGGTATTACGAGCCTCTTCGCTTCTTTGGGGTTTGGCCCTCTCCAGTAGCGCTAGTGCAGTCGTGGCAGATCTTTTGCAGTTTCATGGAGGGCTCGGTAGACAAGGACCATTTTGCAGAGCTCCACCAATTGTAGTTCTGTTAGTCGAGATCTTGGATCCTATTCTGGTACGAAAAAGTACTTTTGGTAGAACGCGTTCATTATTTCGCTCCACGTACCAATGTTGGGCAAGGTTGTTGTAGGCTCTGCCAGTGTGGGGCTCCGGGAATTTTCTGAGCCTCAGCACTTGGTGGTGTTGATGCTCCCTTCTTGGGGAGAGGGATCCTCTACACTTTGTGTGGGCACGATTGTCGGTGCTGGTGAACATGTAGTGTCGTCTCCTCCTCTGGGCTTTGGAGTAGTCTTTCCAAATTGTCTTTTAGCGACTTACTTATGCTGCGACTCTTTTCGTGTTGAAACTCTGTTTGAGTAGGGATCATCTCATCATCACGGTGAGTTTAGTACCAGCAGCAGCCCTGGGAGTTCCTTTGGCTTGTGAACCTGACGGTGGATTCGTAGTTAAGAGTTTTGGGACAAGCCAAGACCTCAATTTGGGTAGCGACAAATTGATTTGGTCTTCTGTAAGATCGTCTTGCTGCTTGGATAATCCTCCGTGGTTAGTTTCTTTGGCACTTCCCTTTCCTTTAGGGTGGCATCCTTGA
The DNA here is from genome assembly GCA_023529015.1 of Papaver nudicaule. Taxonomy (NCBI): domain Eukaryota; kingdom Viridiplantae; phylum Streptophyta; class Magnoliopsida; order Ranunculales; family Papaveraceae; genus Papaver; species Papaver nudicaule. The sequence goes on from JAJJMA010043581.1 coordinate 6,569, forward strand.
CCCTGATCGAAGAAGAGGGGTTACTACGAGGCGTGCTAACTGGATCTGGATCTGGAGGAGTTGTTGGGAAGGTAGGGGTTACTGGAACAACAGGGTTTATAGAGGCAACACCAGGAGTAGTTGGACTAGGCGTGACGATGAGTGTGACAGGGTTTGCTGAGACAATAAGTGTTACAGGGAAGCATCGTGGATGGTTTGGATGCTGGGACGCTGAATGTGGGTGGACTGGTAGGTGTTGCGTTGGAAGTCGCAGTACCTTCAGTTGAAGAGTTAGGATATTTGTTGTCTGACCCTGCCTTGAGTTCAACAATTTTTGAGGAAATCTTCTGAACCGAGAGATTGATCTCCCACTGTGGTCGCCAAATGTTTTTACCTGAAAAACATATGTACCGTCTCTGGGTACTTTGTAGTGCTCGAGATCAAAATCGAACAAGACTAGCCTAAACAAGGTCAATGGCCATTCAGTCTTGCTTCGGTCACAAAGAGGATAAAGGTTGATCTAGGGAGAGAAACGGTGAAAGAAACTTGAGATCAGGCTGAGAATGTGTGTTTCTGGGTGTAGGAGTTCAATACCTCCGTCGTACGTGTGACTGGAGATCTCCAAAGGCTAGAAGTGTGTTGAATACTCAGAATCTGGTTTTTGCTCACGTTCTGAGGCTCTGGTGTTCTGAATCTCTTGCCTTGGAAGATATAGTAAGCCTCTATTTATGGTATTGAACTCACCCTGATCTCTCGATAGAGAAGGTGGGAGTCGTGAAAGAGTGGAGGAGTGGAGACCATGAGTTGGTTTCTGTAACTGCTTGAGTTGTGTAGAACATGTCCACTCGTGCCATCTTTGTATAACTGCCCATCATCTCCATCAGTTTCTTCCTAACTTCCGTAAACCGCCAGACCAATACCCCTAAAGTTATCCTCCCGTGTGATGTTTTGATATCTCGTGTAGTATGCAGATGTTGCGTAGTTGCGTTGAGCTAAGCAGCGTTGCGTGGCTATGGCCATGGTTTTGGCCAAAATAGATATGGTGCTATGGATACTATGTCATGGCCTCGTATTAGCAGCCTTGTCCTTTGGCTAAGACTAACAATTTGTGGCGCCATGAATATGGCGCTATGACTGTATAGCTATGGCCTTGGCTTTGGCCAAGGCCAACTTGGTGTGGCGCCATGAGTATGGCGCTATGGCGTTATAGCCATGGCCTTTGGCCATGGCACCAATACTTGTATGGCGCCATGGATGTGGTACCATGGCCTTGGCCAAATAGATGTGGCGCCATGAATATGGTGCCATGGCCTTGGGGCCACGACCTTGGCCTTTGGCCAAGGTTAAGTATTTTGTGGCGTATTAGGACACGCCATTTCGACTATGGGATGTTCGTGCACTTGGGCTATGGCATTTTTAGGCTATAGTATCTTAAGTCATGATGTCTTTGAGCTTTGGCATGTTAGACCATCTTTTGGTCAAAGCTATGACCTGTTTAGGTGCGTTTGAGCTGTTTAAGCTGTTGTATATTACTCAGGGAGCTCTGGACGGGCCTAGAGATGTGGTTCATATGAGGTTTTCATTGGAGACTCAGGTGCTGAGTCGTTTTACGAGAGGAAACCCGAGAGGGTGTGTCTCTATTTTGACCGAGATTAGGCGAGGGCCTGAGGTCTTTAAACATTAAGGAGGAAACCCGAGGGGGTGTGTCTCTATCAATTCTCCACCATAGTACCAGTGAGAAATTTAGTTCTGATGTCGAGGAATTCGAAGCGATGTCGGCATGAAGTAAATTGGTGGTATTATGAGTTGGTGGGCTGTTTAGCGTTGTGCTATGATATTATTCTCTCCACCCGGGGAGTTATAACAGAGAACTCATAGAGAGCATATTCAGCTTGCAGAACATGTTTTATTCTGAGCCATAGAGATGTGCCTGAGTAGGCAATCGCACTAAGATATCATTTTCTCAACTTGGAAGCTATAAGAGGGAACTCGTAGAGCTGTAGAGATCTGCCTGAGTAGGTAATCGCCTCTTGGAAAGGCATAACAGAAGGAGATTTTACGATTTTATCCCTTCTCCATTTTTTCACCATCTACAGATACATTCCAGCACGAAGTCTGATAGTAGGCTAGCGTCTGTATTCGTTTAATACTGTGGGTGTTCACATCTGGACGAGGTCTCGGGCTTTTTCTGCTTGTTTGCAGTTTCCTCATTAACAAAATTTTGGTGTCTTGCATTACTTTTACCTTCCGCATTATATTGTCTCTGATCTATATAATTAGAGTATTGCAAGTATTGTTGATTCATACCCTTGAGTGAATCCGTCTCTGTCTTGTTAGGGATTCGGTTCTCAGAACTGTACTCAGGTTGTTTCTTGAATATTGATTTGTGAGATCGTTCAAGCAACCTAATCAACTAGGTTCACGAATTAAGAAGTTGGTGGTATATTTCGGTATCCCCTCATTTTCAGTTGGTATCAGATCCGGCAAAAACATAAAAGACGTAACTGTTTGTGTTTGACGGTTTTGTGAATCATGGAAGAAATCACCAACCCTAAAGGATCTTCCAATGGACAAGTTCCATCCTCGAAATCCACAAGGCCGATAGACTGGACTAGACGTTGCTATCATTGTAAAGCTTTCAGTCACACTTCACGTAGGTGGAGAACTTTCAGATGGGAAAAGAAGATGCTTATGCTTCTCACACAAAAGAGTGTATCTACAACTATGAATTATGGTTGTCCAAATCCTAGTTAGCAATCCGGCGAATTTTTTGCGAATAATACGCGAATTATTCGCGAATTACGAACCAATCGGTCGTCCAACTGAATTCCCGAACCCTAGTCGCGTATTATATGGCCTCTACGAATAAATCGCGTATTATGCGGGTTCGCGAATTATTCGCTCCTTTTATTCGGCGCGATATATCAACCCCAGTGCCATTAAATCAACCCAAACCTTATATTGGCGTTACATTTTAAAATTTTGACATTGTAGAGACTCGACTCGAACCCAGGCGCTGTGAATCCTTTGACTCTACCTAAACCACTGAGCCAGACGTTTTTTGGTGATTATGTTACCCATACTTAATATATAACCCTTTTAACCATTATATCATGCTACACCCCTTTAAAATTAGATTAAAACAATATTATACTACGCCGAATTTGGCGTACCGAATTTACATTTCTAAAACGATTTATACACGTACGTATACCGTTCCGAACTACTGCCGAATAACGAGTCGTTGACCGAATTGTTGACCGGATTCGAATTATCCGAATCCTTATAATACTCGTACGTTTGCCGTTCCGAATTTGTATCTGTATCCCGAATTGCTAACTAGGGTCCAAATCCCAATCAAGCTGATGGTTCTTGCCCTATCGTTGAGCCACCTTCTGATTGTCATCAAAAGGAAGATACTCCAGAAAAAATAACAACTGTCTCTGTCAACCTTGAGACAAATTTTGAAAAATCTTGTCTCCCTATTATTCCTCATGTCACATCCTTGATACTAGCATATGAAACAATCCTCAACAAGCTCGTTTCAACTCTCGTAGATACAAAAGTTGACATCTTGATGAAGGAAAAGGAGAAACTGTCAGTGTTAGAGCATGACTCGGTCAATCTCACTAAGTGTTGGTTTGTCAAGCTTAGTTGTCAACTTTAGTGATCAAAACTTGACCACTAAACAACACACATTAGGTAAGGTCATCATTGAGTTAGCTTTAGGTTGTGGAAGATTTTTGTAGGATTTAGAATCACTATTTGAAGAATTGAAGAAGACTGAAGATCAAACGAAGACATCCGGCTTCATCATTCAAGAGGTTAGTGAATCTAAGTAACGCGATTCCATTATCTTTTACACTTGTGCTACAAAAGACAAAAACATAACTCATTGCTGAAGCTTTATGTTATTGATAGGTGCTCAAAACACATATTCAAGAGTACCTAATTGATACACTTTAGCGCTAATTTCTCATACATTCTTTATTTTACCCCGTTTTCTATTTTGCAGGTACTTTGAATTTGTATTATACAAATGAAGCAAAACAACAACCTAATTCACCATTTGGAGACAATGCAAGTTGATGGCTTTGAACACATGAAGGTTTAAGTGTGTCGCAACTCAGATTACTGGGGGCAGGCACAACTGTTTCTATTGAAATTATGGAGACATCCACAATTTATAAGGAATTTAAAAGATTGCTGGAGGCATGCCTTCTTCACTATAATTCATTTCTAGGGGCTGCCTCGTATCCTAATCCAGGCTGCTCAATTAGGGGCCACCTCCTTCAATTTGATACAAAGACAGACGCATTTGCGTCATTTAGATTAATCAGGTTTCAGTTGTATACAGAAATAACTACCTAGCCATGGTGGTGGCGGATGTGATAAGCGTTCAGGCAGCTTAATTAGATGATCAAGGGTTCAGAAGAGGATTTTGAAGACAAGCAAAGGCAAGGAAAGAGTGAGTTTGAGTTTACCATGGCCATGTGTTCAAACTTTGGCCGAGAAATAAGAGGAAGGAATGAAACATTGCTGGTGATGTTTGCTGTTGTTGAATCGGAAGAATGGGTTTCGAAGATGAGAAAGAAATTGAGCTGGTAATTCAAATTATGATGGTATGGGGATGATTTGAGCTCGATTTAATAGAATATGTGAGAAGAGTTGCTGCTGTTGCCATTGATTCAGATGGAATTAGATGGTATGTTTGAGTGAAATGAGACATTGAGTTGTTGTGTGTGTGTATATATTTACAGGGAAGGAGCTGTGTTCTAACTATGAACGAATTGAACTCGTCATGTACAACAGCAACCGCGTCTTTCAGGTGTTTGAAGAAATGTCCGACTGAAGCTGCAGAAATATGTAAATGTGGTAAGCTGTATGGTGGGTTGCAGGCGCAGCTAAGAAAATCGAAGAAGTAAGGTGGGAACAAGGTGAATGCAGTGAATCATGGAGGGGGTCTTGTTTGGATTTGAAAATTAGAGGCCAGGAATGAGGTTGGTACTAGGTAGTGAGAACTGAGAAGGAAACAGAGAACATGAAGAGAAGCTGAAATTTGTGATGGGTTTATACTGTCGGTTTTCCACAGAGAAAGAAGGAGGATATGGGCTGGTTCAAATCGACTGGGCCCTGAAGTTGTAGGCAGACTTTCTATCCTTTTTGGGCTCGTGTGGGGAAAAAAAGAAGAAGAAGGGTTGTTTCTTGGCGTGGGTATAAAAGAGGAATCGTGCTTTGAGCCACCCAAAAATTCTACCTCCCCTCCTTTGGTACCTCCCTTTAGTGATTTTGGTACTCCTTTTAGTTTTTCAACTTTTTTAAATACTAAATTACCCTTATTTGATTAGTCCTAATTATTAGATTATAGTTAATAATAAGATTAAAGTTAAGTATATATTAGGTGTTTAGATTAATTTTGGAGAGAGAAAAATCAGATTTTTGGGTTTAGAGAGAAGAAAAAGAGGATTTTTTTTTTTGGGGATTCAAAGGTAATTTTGTAAACCCATTTCATCCTAATTGTTGATTGTTGTGTTTGTATGATGTATGGTGTTGATTGGAGTGTTGAATCGAATGATTTAGATGAAAAAAAGCATTTTCAGAATTTCATTCGGCTCCCAAAAAAACCCAGAATAGGGACCGAATGCTCCATTGCTCATGAGCACGAAGAACAATTCGGCCCCTAAATCCTTTTTTTTTTTAGGGCCGAAGGCCGAATTTGTATTCGGCCCCTAAAGTCTTATTTTTTTTTAGGGCTGAATGTGTATTTGGCCCCTAAATCCTTTTTTTAAGGGCCGAATGTGTATTCGGCCCCTGATTTTTTTTTTCGGGGCCGAATTGCTCTTCGTGTTCGTAAACACTTGAGCATTCGGCCCCTATTCTGGGTTATTTTAGGGGCCGAATATGGCTCTGAAAGTGCGTTTTTTCGACGAAATCTCTCGATTCATCCATGGAAACAACATAATAATTCAATCACACACCATAATACTCAAATATGATGAAATGGGTTTGTGAAATTTCCTTCGAATCGCGACCATTTCTTCTTTTTCACGCTCGATTCGATTTTGACGTTGTACTTGGGCAAGAGTGGGTTCATCCGGATCCGGTGGAGATTGTGGTTGTTTGGATCGATTTCCAGCCTTTGTTTTCGACCTCGTCATGTTATATAGAACGCACGCGATTAATTTTCCTAAATCGACGAGTTTCGATGATTTCGCGACGAATTTCGTTGTTTTGGTTTTAGAGAAGAAGAAGAAGAAGAAGAAGAAGAAGAAGAAGAAGAAGAAGAAGAGAAGTTTTGTTTTGGTGAAGAGAAGTTTTTTTTTTTTGTTTTAGGGATAGGATTAAGAATATATAGGTTAATTAGTTAAAGGGTATACTAGTAATTTCTAGTGCTAATTGAGGGATAACTTAGACATTTCATAGCAAGGGTATTAGCGTAATTCTTTGAGTGGGAGGGGAGGCAGAATTTTTGGGTGGCTCAAAGCACGTTTCTAAAAGAGACATTAGAAGTTCACAGGTAATCATCTAGGTACGTGAGAAAAGAAGGAGCTCACGCAAGGTTTTGGGTGTTGTGT
>JAJJMA010043586.1:0-13077 GCA_023529015.1 Papaver nudicaule
AATTACATTTTGGCGCTAGATAAGGTCTGAACCTGTTTTTTCTAAAAAAAATCTTCATGATCTATCAAAACTTAGACTCTTTATTACTTTTATGACGTTCTTAGTCATAACCATGTTGTTTTCAACTCTTTCGTTTCATAAAAGAGGGTGTTTGTGATATGATTAGCGTAGGATACCTTATACAAATCTTAAAAGTTCTCTTATTTATTAGTTTTGAATAGGTCACACCGCTGTCAAAGAACTGAAAATCACAAAAGTTCCCTTTTTTAAGCCATGTCTTAGCAACTTCAGTTCACTTATCATGGAAAATCTTAAATGTTTCCCCTTTAAGCCATGTTTTAATCATTTCAGAGCTTATTCTTCATGCTTATCATAATATAGTTATGATAGTTTCCATAGGGTTTAGTTTTTCAGAGGAAGGTGACTATTTTAGCACAATCTTGTTCAATTGTTTTCATACGAGAAGTTTAGACGATATTTCAAGGTCTATGATGATAGTTTCCTAAAGAAACTTTCCATTTTAGGCATGTTTTGTTCGTAGGCAGAACACCCCCAGTTTGTTTTTCGGCTGATTAGAGGACATTCCGGCGATGTATAATCCAGTTATTAGCTTTGTTCAAGGCAGTATTGTATAAGTCATGATAGGAGAATCATGAAAGTAGTTACATTTTGAAGGTCATTAGCGTAATCATTAAAATTGCTAAGAACAACCCAATTTTTTTTTTGCCGTACAGATTTTAATCCAAAATCTTTGAAATTTTTACAAACCTTGGTGTTTTTAGATTCCTTAGGATTTTCAAAAGTTTGGTCTTTCTGCAACTGCCGAAATGATTAGGTCATATTCCGTCAATAGTACACTTTTGTCTGCATTTTTTGTCCATTTCCTGCAAAAAAAATCTCAACCACCTCCACTAACCAGTTTGGCATATGGTAACAGTACAACTAGCTTAATACTGTCAAGAAGTGCTTTTGTTGTTTATTGCACAGGGTTAACGAATGGCGTCTAGACGAAAAGGAAGTACGGCGTCAACAAGCAAGTCTCTTAAGTTTCCCATTTCAGCTCAGCCGCTGGTCTTCCCCAGTCGACATAACACTAGGAGTAGAGTGGTACCACCATTGGATTTCACACATGACTTCTTCTTGAGTGGTAATTCTGGTCAGCAGCCAGTAGTCCAACAAGTAGCGGCACAACAACAGCAACCAGTAGTCCAACAAGCAGCGGTACAACAACAGCAGCCAGTAGTCCAACAAGGAGCGGCACAACAACAGTAGCCAGTAGTCCAACAAGTAGCGGCAGTACAACATCAGTCAGTAGCCCAACAATTAGCGGCACATCCACAACAATTAGCAGCCCAAGATAATGTCATAGTGGAGGACATAACTCAGCTTGATAGGATACCGGAAGAAGAGGACGAGACAGAGGTCATTACTCAGAGAAAAGGTAACGATGTGGATGTCGGCGCAACTAAGGAGACAGCTGTTGCTGCAGTTAAAGGGTTATAAGAGCGGTAGATGGTAGCCCCAATACAAATGGTTTAGCTTCAAGAGCAGTTGCCAATTGTCATATGATAGACGGGAGGATTTCAACAGGTGTTGGCGGTGGCAGCACAACAACAGCAATTGCGGGGACATCAAAAACATCGTCGTTAGTAGTTTCAAAAGGAAAAGCAGGAACCACTAACACTACAGAGGACATGTTGAAGAAATTCCTTAAGCAGAGCACTATCAATCAAGCCCATATGCAGTTACATATGCAAACTCAGATGGAGCTTATCCTTCAAAGTCATCGAGAGTTAGCGGAACAAAATAGACAATTCATGGAATGTCGTAGCAGAAGTCGCTCAACTCACACAACTCGCAATACTGAAAGGAGAAAGTCTAAGAAGCCAGAAGTCGCTGCATCCACAACAAAGAAAGGGGATGGAAGTGTCAGGAATGAAGAAGTTAAGCGGCATAAGGAAAGTTACGCTGATTCAGACAAACTGGATGGAATGAATGACATGGTGAAAAAAGAGTTACGTCGAATGAAAAAATAGTTGGCGGAAGCAATTGAGACGCCGAAGGAAGACAAGCTGGCGACAACCATCACAGAGGCAAAACAGACGCCATTTGTAGATCAGATTACATACGGCTATGTATCTAAAAGGTTCATCAAGCCATCTTTCACGTCATTCTTCGACGGGGAGACCCAGCCCAACATTTGAAGTGTTATAGAAGAGATTTACAAGCTTGGACAAGATCAGACCCAATAATGTGTTGTCATTTCCTGGTACTTTACAGGATGAAGCTTTAGCGTGGTTTGACGGTTTGAAGGACAAATCGATTGGCTCTTTAAGAGAGTTAGAAGAATTATTTTTGGCGACTTACATTCTGAATAATAGAGTTCGCCCATGAGTGGAGAAATTGTTTGGTATGTCAAAGAGACCCGGCGAAACTTGTAGGAGCCATATCCTAAGGTGGAGAAAACTTTGTAGTGAGGTAGGGACGGCTATTTCTGACAAAGAGAAGATGCGGGTATTCACCAGTTCAATTGAGACATCTGATCCTATGTGGAAAACGTTATATTGGAATCCGCCGAAAGATATGAAGGAAATGAGAGCTAGGCATAATGAATGGTTGTCTTATGAAGATATGCAAGAGGAAGAAACCCGCCAAAAGAAAGAAAAAACAAAACACATCAATTCAATAGATAATTTTTCCCCAGCGGAACAAGAAGAAATGAGAAGGGAATGGATTAAAATGGAGCAGAAAAAGCTAGAGGCATTGTTGGCGAATCCTACTTCAACGGCAATTGTCCCCCAAAAACCACAAGAGCAAGTGCAACATCAGCGTCAGGATGATCATCAAGGGAATCAAGGCAAAAGAGACGCTTATGATGGCAGAGATGGTCAAGATAATAGAGGCAGGAATGACAACAGAGGTGGATATGGCAACAGAGGAGGATATGACAACAGAGGTGCATATGACAACATTGGCAGAAATGGGAATGGTAATGGAAGGTATACCGGCGACAACAGAGGCGGATATGACAATAGGAGATCAGGCAATGGCGATAGAAGATATAACAATGATAATCGAAGGTTCGGCGACAGAAGAGCAGGATACCTAGATTTCCAGGATGCTATGCTACCAAAACTTTGTGTTACATACACTGAAGCTTGGGGACAAATAGAAAGTTCGGCGTCCAGAAATGAGATCCGCTATCCTTTCAACCGGGGAAACCCTATGTTTCCTCCTTCGAACAATGATCAGTTCTGTCAATATCATCAATTTCACGGTCACTCAACTGAGAATTGCACTGGAGTTCAGCGAGAAGTGCATAGATTCATTCGACAAGGAAAATTCCAAGATTTCCTAGAGCTACCCCCAGCACCGCCACTCACAGTTCAACCAATTCAAAGCATACCCCTGATGTAGTATTTTATTTGTTCGTTCTCAGGGACTTGTGAAGAATTAATTAGAGATTCAAAATTGTGAGAGTGATTTTTGATTGAAGAGTACAAATAAAATAGTTATTAAATAAGACAAACTTAACAAGTGTTTGATAATAATTTTAAAGAGTAACCAAGGTTAGGGATTCCACCATTAATCATATTCCAAGGTTTTCAAAATATCACAACCCTAATGATTCAAGCAATTATAATTGACTCTATTTTTCTTGCCAAAGTATGATTCTAAAACATTAATCGTAAATCACAAGTATAGTGCATCAAAGACTAAATCTAAGCATGAACTATCAAATAAAATTACAACTAATTAATATAATCTTTTGTATCAATTAAACCGTTGCAACTAGTCATAAATGAATCAAGAGAATTGTCAAATAAAGTTACCACATAACTTGAAGTAATGGCTTCCTCCTTCACCTTGGCTATTGAGAAACTTAGCTACTCATTGTTTCACAAAAAGACTTCATCTTCATTGATAGTAATAGTTGAATACAAGAAAAAGAATAAAAGACAATGAATAGTACTGTTTTCTCTTTCAGGACTTTTATCAAACAAGTTACAGGCATAAAACTAGGGTTCCCAAGGTGAGTTTGATTTATCATTCGAGCCACCTTTTATATCAATTAAACCCTACAAACTCCAAAATCATAATCACCGCAACATTGTGAATAAATGGAAACAATAAAATCGTGTTAATACTTCACCGTTCATCTCAAAATTCGACGGCAAAGAGGCATGTTGGTGACTGTTTTGTAGCTGGAAATTAGTCCAAATCTTCTCAAAATCTCCAAAATTCTCTCAATTGACTCACGTTTCTTCGAATTCAAAGTTAACCCAATCTTCCAAACCTCCTTGACTCTTCATAGAACCACAATCTCGTCCAAATTCACCCAATTCTACTAATGGTAGCAAGTTTATCTTCACACTCTTATCCATATTCTATCGGCTTGAAAACCCAAGGGCAAACGCGATTTTCGTTGCCTTTTCTCCAACTCACTGTCTATCTCATCCTTCTCTTTGATTTGACTGACCCTCGGCAAAACTGGCTGGAACATCATCGGACTAAGGTCTGAACTCGGCTGGAAACATACTGGACAAGTACTGGACTGTAGAAAGGGAACCTCGACTGAATGTTTTGATTTTGAAATTTCGCTGCTGGCAGGTATAAGTATAGATCTGGTTCAATATATTCACGGGTATAAGCGTGGTGCAGTGGTAAGCTGCCCATAGATGGAACAATCAGGTCTCAGGTTCGAATCACAGCTCCCCACTTCTTTTTCTTCCTTTTTCCTGAACTGCTTGTTAACACGTTTGGGGTGCCTGTAGTGGTCACTCCAACTGGTTGCCCCCTATCCGAACGAATGCCCCTTAGCGCCTGCATGACTGTGAATAGTATTCACCCTGAAAATGACCATTTTGCCCTTTTTCTCATTTCATTCCATCGGCCTACAAAATGCAAAAGAAACATAAAATGCAACTTTTACAAGAAAAATAGCTAAAGAAAGTGTAATCAATAGATGTTTAGAGAGGTGTTTTTAGGCACCTATCAACCCCCTAAACCAGAGGTTTTTGAAGTAGAAGTTAAAATAGACCTTCGAGAGTTAAATTGTTTTTCCATAGTGCATTCTACAATCAGTAGAGATGAATTCCATAATAATGTTATGTCAAGGATTCATAAGCGAGATAGAGATGGCAAGGAGATCTTCAGTGTCGCCACGTCAAGAAAAGCCCATTGTTGGAATGAATGAAGAAACCAGTTAGCTTTTCAGCGGTAGAAGTTCCAGCTGAAGGAAGAGACCATTTGGACCCGCTGGTATTAACCATTCAAATAGGAGAATTCAAGGTTCCAAGGGTGCTCATCGATCCAGGAAGTTCCATTGACATCCTTTTTAACTCAGCGTATCAGGCTTTGGACTCAAAAGAGAAGCCGGTTGAACCTCTTATTCCATCTACGTACAGTATTTATGGGTTTAATGGGATTGCCTCCAAGCCCAGAGGAGAAGTTACCTTGAAAGTCGTCACATGCGAAACTCTGATTATGGACACTACCTTTTGTGTCATTGATGTTGACTCACCGTATGCGGCAATTCTAGGAAGACCATGGTTATACAACATCTAGGGAGTACCCTCGACTTACCATCAGCGGCTGAGGTTTCCAACTCCTCAGGGTGTCGCCGAATACATTGATGATTCGTCTACAGCAAAAGCCTGCAATGAGGTTGATGTCAAGATGCGTGAAACCAGAAAAGCAAGATTGAACGAGAAGAAGAAAAAAGTTAAGGACTTGGTCAAGGCCAAAGAAATTGATGAGGTGATCGCCGACCCCAGTAAATATGTTCACTTTATAAAGGAAGGCGAGTCTTCAAAATCTGCAGCGACACCTTTATAGCAATTAAAGGAACCTTCGCCGTTGGGAGAACCAAATTACATTTCACAGCGGTAGAGCCAACAAAAAATATTAATATCGGCGAAGGAGATGTTCCCAAGATTGTAAAAATTGGCACCTTGTTGAATGAAGAGGAATCAACACAGTTGGAAGCCCTGTTGAAAGAATATGTAGACGTTTTTGCTTGGGGAATGAATGAAATGCCAGGCATTGATCCAGAAATTGCATGTCATAAGTTAGATATTGATCCAAAAATCAAGCCATTCAAGCAGCGTATAAGGAATTTGGCACCAACGTATAAAGAGGTAGTAGAGGCAGAAATAGATAAAATGAGAGCTTCTGGTATCATTAGACCAGTCCAATATCCTGAGTGGATAGCAAATATGGTGGTGGTACCCAAGAAGAACAAAGGAGTAAGAATTTGTATCGACTTTAGCGATTTGAACAGAGCGTGTCCAAAGAACAACTTTCCATTGCCAAGCATAGACCAGACTGTTGATTCTACCTCAGGGCATGAATTGTTATCTTTTATGGATGGCTACTCTGGGTACAACCAGATATCGCTAGAAGAAGATGATCAGTGACATACGGCGTTCTTTTCGACTAAGGGATTATTTTGTTATACAAGGATGCCCTTTGGACTCAAAAATGCTGGAGTTACATACCAAAAGATGGCTCAGGATATGTTTGAGAAGTGGATGGGAAAAACCATGGAAGTATACGTTGATGACATGTTAGTCAAGAGTAAAGTAAAGAAAAATCATGTATAAGACTTAAAAGAAATATTTGATCATATGCGTATAACCAAGTTAAAGATTAATCCTACAAAATGTGTATTCGGCGTCACCTCTGGAAAGTTCTTGGGGTATGTTGTTACAAAAAATGGTGTAGAGGCAAATCAAGCAAAAATTCAAGCTATTAGGGACATGCTATCGCCGGTAACCCTGAACGACTCAATGGAATATTGGCGTCTCTTAATAGGTTCATCTCGCGGTTTTCTGATAAGTGCAAGTTGTTTTTCCAAATGCTGAAGAAAGGGGAGAAGTTTAATTGGATAGATGATCACGAAGCCACCTTTCAAGGAATCAAAAGATATTTAGCTACTCTTCCAGCTATTCAGCCGCCTGAACATGGAGAGGAATTAAGGGTTTACTTGGCAACTACTTCATCAGCGGTTAGTATAGTACTTGTGCGGACAAAGGGGGAGAAACGCCGATCTATTATATTAGTCGAACTTTACAACCTGCTGAGAAAAATTACACTAAAATAGAGCAACTGATTTTGTCCTTGCTTTTTTGCCGCTAAACGACTTCGTCCATTCTTTCATGCTCATCCTATCACGGTGTTAACTAAAACTCCTATTGAGTCTATTATACATAGCTCACAAAGAGCAGGGCGTATTGCTAAGTGGAATGCTCAGATATAACAGTTCGGCGTCAAATATGAAATTAGAACAACGCAACGATCTCAAGTCATCGCCGACTTTCTTGCAGACTTTCCAATTGAATAAGAAGAGGAGGAGATTGAAGATATCCCATTCATGAAGAACGATCCAGATGAGGGGGTACCAGAGCTGCTGAAAAGATACCCAAATCAGTGGGAGGTATATGTAGATGGGTCAGCTAACAGAGAAGGTATAGGAATTGGTATAGTCTTTATTTCGCCGAAAGGATCAAGGATAGTTCATTCGTTGAGATTGGAGTTCCCAGCTACCAACAATGAGGCAGAGTATAAGGTTGTGATTCATGCTATGAGACTTATCATCGAGATGGACATCAGCAACATCCGCTTAACTAGTGATTCTCAGTTGGTGATCCGGCAAATCCTGGGAAGATATGAAGCACATGACAGTTCCCTGCAAAAATACCTCAGGTTAGCTAGAGAGTACACTCAGAAGATCAACGACATTGAGTTCAGGCAGATATGCAGAAAAGATAACAGGCACGCTGACGCTCTGGCATTCATTTCTTCTATGATAACGGACCCAGAAGTGCCTTCCATTGCAATTGAGCGAGTAAGGATGTCATCAGTAGAAGAAAGAAGACTCAGAGAAGTTTTAGCGCTAGACACTGAAGAATCAGCGGAGACAGATTGGCGGACTCCCATAAGATAGTACTTGGATCATCTTACAACCCCTGGTAATAAAGTTATGGCACACAAGGTAATCAGTAGATCGACGAACTATGAATTAAGAGACGGAATATTATATCGAAGATCATTCTCTGGACCATTGTTGAGGTGTGTATCAAGGGAAGAAGGAAATAAGCTGTTAAAAGAAATCCATGAGGATGATTGCGGAAATCATAGTGGTCAGAGGGAATTAGCTTTAAAGGTAAAAAATGCAAGGGTACTACTGGCCTTAGATGAACGGCGATGCTGCAGAATATGCTCGGAGGTGCAAGCAATGTCAGCTCTATGGGAGAAGGATTAAAGCCCCGGCAGTGTCGCTAAACTCTGTTCTCAGCCCTTGGCCTTTTGCCAAGTGGGGGATTGACATTATTGGACCATTGACCCCAGGGTCAGGGCAGAGGAAATACATTATAATGGCTACTGATTACTTCACCAAATGTTGTGAAGCTAAGGCTATAAGGCAAATAACAGGAAAGGAGGTATTCGTATTCATTTGGGAGAATATATTCTGTCGGTTTGGCGTACCAGCTGAAATTTGTACTGATAATGGGAAAGAATTAGTCGGCGAAATCATTGAGAACCTATTGGCTACGTACGGCGTAAAGCTGGGGAAGTCAACTCCAATATACCCACAGAGCAATGGACAGGCGGAAGCGACAAACAAGACCATTGGCATGCGGTTGAAGAAGAGAGTGGAATGACACAAGAAGGCATGGTGTGAACATTTACACAATGTCTTGTGGTCTTACAGAACAACAATCAGAGAAGCAACTGGGGCGTCTCCCTTTCTACTTAGTTTTGGAGCAGAGGCAGTACTTCCATCAGAAGTTATCTTACCAACTACAAAGCACGAAGCATGGGAAAAAAACTTAAACACCGACTTAATCCTAGCAAAGCTGGATCATTTAGAAGAACAACGGTTGATTGCCCTGACTCACATGGAGAATTATCATCGGCGACTGGCCAGAGAGTACAATAAGCGCGTCATTCATATATAATATCAACCCGGTGACCTCGTGTTGCGAGAAATACCGCCATATCAGAAGAAGAAAGATTGCAAGAAGTTGGAGCCAACATGGGAAGGTCCTTATATTGTAAAGCGTGCTGCTGGAAGCGGAGCCTATGTGTTGATAGATGAGCATGGCAAAGAACTGGAGCATCCTTGGAATGCCAAGTTTATCAAGAGATTTTATCCTTGAAGTTATATGTAAAATCCGAAGTCTTGGGCGGGCATAATACCCAAGAAATCTTATTAGCCTTTGTAATCAGCGGTAAATAAGATCCGGGGACGTAGGTTTGCTATCATGCGCCGAACCCCGTTAACAAATCACTGTGTCTTTAATTTCTTAAGTCGACGACCTGCACTAAAGGCTAAATAAACATCTACTGAGGCAAAATTGCCAAATATCTTCAAGGATAAAAGCCATCTACATTGCAAAATTGCTGAATATCTTCAAGGCTAAATAGCCGTCTACAATGCAAAATTGTCAAATATCTTCAAGGCTAAATAGCCATCTACTGAGGCAAAGTTGCCAGATATCTTCAAGGCTAAAAGCCATCTACAATGCAAAATTGTCAAATATCTTCAAGGCTAATAAGCCATCCGCTGAGGCAAATAATGGCAAATATCTTTAAGGCTGAGAAGTCGTTCAAATGATCTATAATAGCTTTCTCCTTGGATTTACGCTCTAGTTCTGCTAGATGTGAGGCGTTGTCATGAGCGCTTTTTAGCCATTTAACATCCGCTTCGGAAGCTTTGAGAAGATGATCAAGATTTACATTAAGGTCAGAGACATTGCGTAACTCTCGGCGATACCACTTAACATCTTGGTCAAAATCAAATAACACATTACACTGCCTAGCGTTAGCATTAGCCAAGTTGTCAATCTCGATTTTGACTCGCTTTAATCGGTTGTCATGATGTTGTTGGCGACCTTACAATAGATAGGGACTAAGGGTTTGGCGGCAAGAAGGATCAAATAAAGCAATAACATGGAAAAGGTCAAAAAGAGAAACTAACCTTGAAGATTCTTTTGCTCCTTAGACCCTTCCTGCAGCAGTCGGCCTAGTCTTTTAGCTTCTGTTTTCTCCTCAGAGAGCTGTTGTTGGAGAGTAGCTTTCTCTTGGTGGAGCCCATCAATCTCTTTGTTCAACTGAGAACTTAGAGAAATGTTTCCAATGTTGCGTTGAAATTCCTAAGTAATAAAGGGATTAGTACATTCAGAGGAAATATCTGGAAAAATGAGAAAGCAAAGCTGAGGCAGTAACATACCAAGACAGCATTGCAAAGCTTCTCGTAGGGAGTAAGTTGGCAACAGCGGCAGTCAATTCTGTAGGTTTCAGCACCAATCCAGGTGTGCTCAATTTACCCATGGACTCAAGGTAAAGAGTGTTCGGATCGCCTTTGTCCTGAGTAAGCAGCTGTGAGAAAGAGCTCGCCAATTTGTTCACTGGAACCTGACCTTCGACAGAACTACCACAAGAAAGATCCTGAGACAAGTTTTCTAGAGAAAGTAGTTCAACAAGTAGATTGGCGGCATCATTAGCAGATGGCTCGAGGGGTTGCTCTTCTTCAGTACTTGGACGGAAGGGAGAGTGCACTTAGTTTTCAGCAGAGTTGTTAGTGCCTCCCATATCAGTATCAATATTGGGATGAGTCAACCAAAGGCTCTCGATTTGTAACTTTAGGAGTCTCATGTACATCATTTACTCCTTCGAAAGTCATTGATCAATGGCTTTGGGAGATTCGTTGCCAATAGTAGAATCAACGGTAGAATCGCCAACCCCTTAAGGCTTGACGGAATTGTCTTTCTTCTTGGACGGCCTGGCAGGATCGCCTTTTTTTTGGGGTTCTACGGTCTTATTCTTGTCCTTGGAAGAACCATCAGGTTTGTGAGAAGAAGAAGTTGATTGAGGCATGGTCTTGTCAATATTCACAGAAGCTGATAAGACGAGGGTACCGAGTACACCCCCAATCTTTTCGTTTAGTCCACCTATAAGTCAAACCTTGACCGGTTCCTGTAATCAAGAACTCAAGAACAAGATCTCTTTCAGATCTGATTGATTCGCACAAGGGAGTCAATACAAGAATCCGAAAGACTATGTCAACCAACCAAGTACAATACTTTAATTATACAAGAGGACTCAAATATAATCCGGAAGTAAAGTAAAGTACACACAAGATTTTGTTAACGAGGAAACTACAAACTCGTAGAAAAACCCCGGGACCTAGTCCAGTTTTGAATACTCTTAAGAATTAAGCCGCCAACACACCTACTCTCAGACTTCGGACTAGCTGGTGCAGACAATATGACCCTAATACGACCATTAGTCACAAAGATTTCCCCTCAGTATTCTTACGCCTCCAACCACAGCAAGATGTCACGCACATGTACTCCCCTACGTAAACAGACACCCGTTACTGTCTTACGCAAGAGTTGCCTCACATCCCGTCGCGAGGACTATCGCTACCCGACCTCCAATCGGACGATTACAACCTTTGGACAACAACCAAATATCGGCAGGTCATATCGCTAGATGATATACTTGGTAACTAACAAATATTTTACCGAAGTCTTTTCACACCAAGAGCGGGGTTATTAAGTTTACTTAGGCAATAAACACCTCGAGATATCGATCAAGGTTTCAAAACCTAAACTCCTGAAAGAGCAACCTTGTCGTCCCAGTTGGAATCAAGCAGATAGATGTAACAAGTACGAAATGATATGACCGTGAAGAACGATGTACCTGCAAAGAATAAATCTAACAACATCGATCTTGATTCCACTCAATATCTATAGTTTAGGCACACAAACCGAAAGCGGCTTGCTGACAAATCTAGGTTAATAAATAAAGAGTATGTTCTAATCACAACGATCTTGAGTGGCCTTATATCAGAAGAGAAGGACCTTAGAATAAACAAGATCGTTAGGTTTGATAGACGTGATAGAACAGAACACAAGTACAATACAAAGAAGACTAGTAAACATAAACTAGTTTCCCGTAAGAGGTACTTCTAGGCTTCTCGATCCCAAGAGAAGACTTACACGTAATTCTAGACCGAGAGCAAAAGCTCAAAGGTAACTGAAAAGAAAAGCGGCAACACAAGCTAACAATTCCGAAGAAGAGCTTGGTTAGAGGGATAAAGATTTTAGGAGAGATACCACTCCTATTTATATTGACTAAGGCTTTAGCTTTGAAATGAGGCAAAGATTAATTTCGGAAATTTCACAAAGCACATTTACATAATAGTTCCGAAATTCCCCATTTAGTCTCATAGCATTTAATGAGAACAAATACTGTAGCATTTTACATTTAAGAAAAATATATTCCATAAAGAAAATATATTTTCGAAACATGTTTAGCCAAGAGCAATCAAAGCAAATAATATCTTAAGGTATATTTGGATATTTCTTTTTAATTCGAAATATGGTGCTTACTAAATATGACCCCTGGGAAAGATCTCAATTCGAAATCGTGTCCTGACTTTGGAAAATCTCCTTAGTTATTATTACTTCAAAATATCGTCACCAGCTTTATAATGTCGACATTAGTTCCTTGGTATTGCTGGGCTAACCAGACGAACCTAGGTGGAAGTGGGATCTGGTCCAACGTGGTTCAACGTTCCGCATAAACGCATCATAACAAACGTGGACAAAGCCTTGTGTGTTAAGCTTAAGTGAACACAGAGGTTCAGACGTTCCGAATCACGCAAATAGATATATCATTGGAAGTACGGTTCGAGATTTCACGAGTAACTAGCAAAATGTTAAATCTCCAGAATTCTTGATTCCAATATAGATGTCACGTTAATGATATCCAAGAATTCAAAACATCAAATGAATAATCAAATGAATATTTGATAAAGTAGTAAAGCATACGAAGATTTAATCACGTAAAGTATTGATCCGTAATA
This sequence comes from Papaver nudicaule, assembly GCA_023529015.1. Classification (NCBI taxonomy): domain Eukaryota; kingdom Viridiplantae; phylum Streptophyta; class Magnoliopsida; order Ranunculales; family Papaveraceae; genus Papaver; species Papaver nudicaule. Next base: position 12,881 of record JAJJMA010043586.1, read on the forward strand.
ATGTGTCCACTAACTAGAGCGACTAACCATTTTCCAGATGATGACTCAAACTCACTTAGTTGTACATTGAAGATGAACGAATTCAAACTTCAAACCGAGAATATCAAACTCATTAATTCGTTGAAGCACAAATCAAAATGATAGAGTTTGAACTTCGAAAATACGCATTATGAGTCAACCATATTAAGGTTTCGAAA
>JAJJMA010043589.1:2366-17549 GCA_023529015.1 Papaver nudicaule
GGGGGGGGGGACAGTTAAAGATTCGGACGGGTCGAACTTTAAGCCGCGATAGGAGAAAAGTGCCATGTCTAAGCTCCAGCCTTGACCGGCACTCCCCCATTGTGTTACTTTATTATTGAGAAACGGGGCATCCATGTTTATGCTCTTACATTTTACTTAGGCTAAAGGTTATCAGGGCACTACCATGTCCTATAGGAAGATAAGCAGATATCTTCGTTACCTACCTAATATATTAAGAGCATAGCTGGTGTTTACGACATCAATAGCCAGTGTTTTGCTTAAAACCAGTGCGAGTAACTTAAGCCTTTGGAAGGGGTGATCCGTACGCCCCCACTAGCTTGGTTCACTATCTCCTACATCGAAGTAAGCCCCGAAGTTGCACCTCAAGTAACCATACTAGCCAGAAAAGAAGAGCAGCAGCAAAACAAACATACACTTCAAAAAGAAAAATTCAAAACCAGCAAGCTACACTGAGTCATATTCAAAACACAAGAAAAATAAAGGAAATCCAAGCAGGGCATCTTCCACTAAACACTCTCAACATTTTCCTTGGTAGCGGCATCTTGGTCTTTGATCAGGGAACCATCGGTCTCTGAAACACCAGCAGGTTGGATAGGAGCCTTGACATCCTCGCTTCCTCCGATCTTTTCACCCATGTCCTTACTGGGATTCCCCTCTGGCAGATCATAGCCATGTTTCTCGTTGTCAACATCACCTTCGTTACCTTCGCCTTCCTCCTCTGCTAGATTAAGCTCACCATTTTCCATTGCAACCTTCAGTTGCGCCACTACCTGCTTCGCGTATGCGCAAGGAATAAGTCCTTTATCGGACTCCAGGAAGACATCAACATCATTCGCACCTTCGTCATAATAGGGAGGCTGTATGCCAGAATCCCTAAACACAATTCTCATATGTTGACGACTAAACAAAGTAGTTCGATCCTCTTCCCCATCGATATGCCTTTGAAGCTCCAGAATTTCCTTGTCGCGAGACGCGAGCTGGCAGTCTTTTTCCTTGCAAGCACTTTGCGAAAGACAGAGCTCGTTTTCTTTAGAAACTACTTCGGAGTTAAGTTTCGAAACTTTCTTCTTCTCAGCCTCTAACTCTTGCGCATAATCATCTTGTTTCCGAGCAGAGGTTTCAAGCTGTTTCAAGAGATCACCTTTCTCCTTTTCCAAACCTTGAATAACCGCATCAAGACGGATGATCTCACGACGTTGTACCTCATTCAAATCCACCAGATACACCCCATGATGCTTTTGCTACAGACGATAGTACAAAAATAAAATCATCACAAAGCGTCCAATAAATGGAAACAAATTAAAACAAGAATACACACTCACCGCTTCAACAAAAGCCTGATGCTGCGAAGGAGAGGCGGCAAGAACATCCCTATCCCACTTGCCAGAAAATGCTTGTGCAAGAAATCTAACCAAGGAAGGATCCAGTAGATACTTCAAAGGATCCTTAGCATGCGCTCTCAAATGTTCGGAAAGATCTTCGACATAAGGACTAGGAATAGAGCTTCGCTCAAGAAGTTTCTGTGCCTCTTCTGCCGAGTAAGGCCTTCGCACAAAGCCAACGGGAGCTGAACCCGAGGCAGGGGCAGGATCAGAAGGTTGACTCAGCGAAGAATCCACAAAACAGTCATTGGAAACATACTGATCAGCAAATACAGGAGCAACAGGCCCTTGTGAGGGCATAGTAATCTGGGAATGTAACGCCACGGCAACATCCCGAGGAGATGGCTCACTCTCAGGCACCACCTTCTGCCTCTTCGGAGGCTCAACCTTCACACCCTCGATGTTCCCATCACCGACTCTTCTCGGGGGCACAACGGGAACAACTGCACCTTTATCAATACCCTTTCCAGCAGCCCTCTGCGAACCAACAGTTCGAGAAAGAGTCTGCACAAGCTTCTTATTCACACTACTAAAAACAGGTTTCTCCCGATTAGGATCACATAGAGAAAACTTCATCGAACCTTCGTTAACTCGGAGTACTTTCACCTGCTACAAAACAGGCAAGGTAGTCAGGTTCCAAAACAGAGGCAGATATCCATATCCAGAAAACAACCGAGGCACGTAGTATTTTCTCACTGGACTATCTTGACTCTTTTCGTCATTCAACTTCGAAGCTTCTTTTCTTTTCTTTGAATGGTCGGTCTGTTCCCGAACTTGCGGGCTTCCCAACTCAAGCTTCTGAAAAGAAGATCACATTAGAAAAACAGTAAGGGAATAGGCACCAACATACAACACACGTGTCACACAAAGTACCTTCTCTTTAACAGCAGCTATTCTTTCCTGAAATCTTTTGCGTTTCTCCTCGGAGAAGTGAATTCTGAAATATTCAACAACAGAAAACTTGTGATCCTTTCTGAACTTCGTTCGTTCGACTCTTTTCTTTTTACCTTCGTAACCAAAAAGAACATGACCTTCGATAAGAACAGGCTTAGAAAACCACGCCTCGTCATAGCGAAGGAGTGTATTTACTGCAGACCCAGAAGAATACACGTCGCTCATAACGTGCGAAGCATCAAAAGTCTTAACCAAGCTTATGCCCCAGGGGACCATCGATGCAGGCAAGCCCTCTTCTGCTTTATAGTACTTAAAAAAGTTTTCGACAGTCCAAAAATCTGGTGAACGTTTGAGTGCCTCAGGAAGCTTTTCATAGTAAAAAGATTTACCAGTCGAACGAGCTACCCACTCTCGGATAATTCGGATTGAATTTCCATCTAGTTGCATCACGCCACAGGGAGGATTGATTCGAGAGTAAATTTCATAAAAAAAAGAGGGTTCTCAGGGTCATATAACGGAATCGGGAGACCGGAACCAAGCTGCTCGCCGGAAACAATTAGTTTTCTGTTACTGCACTGATGAGAAGAAAGTAATTCAGGAGATAAATCGACCTTGCCCAAACTCCTACAAGAGAAAAGACTTGCATCAAAACCTTAAGCCTTGGCTCTTTCTTCCCAAGAAGATTCTTGAAGATTAACCATCTTTCGAGAAGATTCACCACCAGATTGCATATTCACTTCAGGAATTTGAAAATAACTCAGAGGAAGAACAAACAAGGGAGAAAGTAAGAAATTGCGGAAGCCTGAAAGACAGTAGATCCAACAAGAGGAGATCGAAAAGCGCTAAGAAAATCGCAGAAACTGAAGAAGGAAAAAGAAGGGGTAAACAAAGTTTAAATAAGGACACAAGACAGGCACAGCCGGTAAAAGGTAGAAAGAGTGGGGATCTCAACATCATTAAAGACCACAGGTGTCGACCAAAGAAGTTAAAATACCGGACACGTGTCGAACGAAAGAAAAATCCAAAATAGTTTCCTTCTCCGAACCTCTTCGATCTTCAGATAAGGAAAGAGGCAAACTGTGAAGGGTAAAACCCCTCGGAACACGTGTCTCGCATCCAGGAGGTCTAACCATGCTGAGAAGATTGATAGCGAGATCTCGGACCAGCCCGAAGAAGAAGGAGGTCACATAACGAGCGAAGCAAAGACTCGGATGGAAAGGATTCGGACTTATGTCGAAGGACCGAAGCCCTAGACTCAGCCTCGGAGTAACGGCGAATAAACCGCCTTACTCGACAGGGACTGACACCACCACGATTGAGTCTTTTGTCTTTATTAGCTGTAAACCACCCAAGCTCGGCCTATATAAGGCGAGCTTGGAAAACATTGTAAGGGTTGGATTCTTTTTGGGTTGAGCCTAAGTAGCAAGAGAGAGATTAGGTTTTTTATCTCCCCTGGTTCCTTAGGGTTATATTCATGTAATCAGAACATCGAAATACATAAAAGTCTTCTTATATTTTGCCTTTACTCTTATAAGTTTGGTCTTTAATTACTGTTCATAGTACCCTCGGTGCTGTTCTTATGGTCTTCGCACCATTGAATCTCAACTGAATACTGTATGTATGAGTAGATCTGATGGATTTGGCACCTTGAGTACCTATGCAGATTTTCTACTCGTACAATACGAGTCTAATAGAGTCGCCAAACTCATTGTTTGGTGTCTGTGTAAACCAAAGGATAGGGGAAGTCTTGCCTTCAAAGATTTAAAACCCAAGCTGACATGGAGAATATGCATTAAATCCAATAGTCTTTGGGTCCAAAAATTGCAAGCTAAAGACTTCAAGCAAGGGAACTTTCTACACACCAATACTAAGAAACCAAATGTCTCTTTAGTTTGGCAGGAAACTGAACTGGGTAGGTCAATACTTCAACTGAATTATTTATGGTGGTCAATGATGGAAAAAAATACAAAAAATTGGTATGATTGGATTTTAGGCATTTACTCTGTCTTGAATCTTAGTGATTCATCTCAACTACAGTTTGAATTTGTTAATGAGTAAATGATACCTGAATCTAACTGTTGGAATGTGGTACTTCTTAATTCCTATTTGTTTGACACTAATACGACTGAAGATAATTAAAAATGTTCCCTGCATTCAGAATGAAGAAGATGTTTTCATTTGGAAACCTGCAAGAGATGAAATTTTTATTGTTGAGAGTACTTATAACATTATATGCAACAGTAGACAAGGGCAATAGCTTTAAGTAGACAAGTGGAGTGCATGTGCGTTGCACGTCGGTAAACAAAAGCCTTTTTCATTTGCATTTTCCCGTTTTTGAAAAAATGACATGCTATAAAAAAAATTCGAAAACCCGAAATGTTACCTTGCGACGAATCCATATGCAAATCAATAAAACCAAAAATGAACCAAATTATGTCAGCACATTGACTCAGTCAATTACGATGTAGATGAATTCCTCTTTCAAATTTCAATCTAAACTTTTGTGCCATCCAAATCAAAACATTAGCATACTTCAGAAACCCCAGGAAACCATTTAGTGATTGTCAACATTCGATATTAACAGACTTTGTGTACAAAAAAAAAAAATACTCCAGCTTCTTACACAGAAATATAAGAAAAATATAAGTGAAATGTCTATACATGTTATAGAAACTAAACAGAATTATCTTCAATTGCGAGAAAAACACAGAATTCGAAAACAGAAATTCAGATTTCAAAAAAGCTACATTAGCATGTCAAAGATGGGATATTCGGCATTGACGGGAGTGCAAGCAAACTCTTGTTTCCTGGTTCATGAGCCCCAAACAGGTTAACATGCGAAAGACAAAATCTCGAGACCTTCCGAAGGAAAAGTTCAAGTTCTTTATTTTGAAATTTAAACATTTTCAATTTCCGCGGCTTTGGCAACAGCATTAGGTACGCATCGTCAACAATACTTTAATCACACGGCAGCAGGTACATAACAGCAGCATTGCATCAGGTACTCAACAGCAGCAGCATCAATAAGTTTCAGGTACACATCAAGTAGCAGTTACATGGCATCAGGTGTGGTAGCAGCAGTGGCTTCGGATCGGGACAGTAGTAGCTTGAGGTAGGCACCCAGCCGTGACAACACATGGACGGCAGTAGCTTTGAGTAGGTAATCATCAACAGCAGCAAGTACTAAATATACATAACGTTAAGTCAAACATTCCTGGAGTCTCCCCCTGACAAAGTAAAGCAGTACACAAAGTTACACATGTGACATAACCTGTGTGGCTGTGTTAGTAGTTGGATTGCGGTCTTTATGTCTCTTAGCACTAGTACAAAAATGGGCTTAGGTGACAGTTTAAAACTGTCACCAAAATAATTATATGACAGTTCTTAAAAACCTTATGGCCTGTCATGTAAGCCCCTGTCACCAAAGATCTTATAAAAACTGTCATTGAATCATGCCTATAAGGTAACAGTTTCTTCATAAATATGTCATTGTTAAGAACTTACGATGACACTTTTTTAATGAAACAGTCATTGGAAACTTAGGATCCTGAATTAATGTAACAATTTCTTTATAAACTGTCATAGTTGTTAGCTTACAGCAACATTTTTTAAATAAACTGTCATTTTAAAGCCTCTTTTGTGACACATTTTTTTGTAAAACTGTCATGGTACACCAGTTACAATATAAAAAGATTTGCAGCCTGTTGATGTTACAGTTGATTGCGAAACTTAAAATCGAAAAATAAGAGATGAACAAAAAAAGCATTTGTATTCCTTAAATACCTTGTTATTACTGAAATTCAAGGTTCTACAAAATGATACAACAAAATATAAAGATAATTAATAAACTATATCATTCTTTTCATTACAAAAGAAAAAGTATTTCCTAAATTCCAATGCTTTAAATTATAGCTTCCACTACCTCAGATTTCTTGAACTTCAATGCTCTAACATGGCGTCATTGCCTCTTGATTGGAGGTCTTGTTCTCGCCATCATTAGAAGAATTTGTGTAGTCGCAGCCATCGCTGTGAACTTCTGAAGCAAGGCACTGCCGATACCTGCAAAGTATATCACATTTTCAAATACACCAAAAATTGTAGATATACTCTGAAACAGGCCGTCCAAGTATCTAAAAAAGATCACCTAAAATTGTAGAAGACATAATCTGAAACAAGTCGTTTAAGTATTTAAAAGATTACCAAAAATTGTAGACATAATCTGAACAGACCGAGACAAGAAAGGAATCAAAGGTTCCTTCATCCTAGCCCACATCAATTTTGTGAACTCGTATTCATATAAATGCAATTTTTATTATTATGATGAATATTACATCCCACGGATTCAACTATTCAAAATGCAACAAAGAAAAGTGAAATATAGCAATTGATGTTAACCTTGTTTCATCTTGAATTCCCAGTTGATATATATGCATACATGGCTACTTGCAAGGCAAAAGAAAATAGAAGTACAAGGGTTCAGACATTAAACAAGACAACGACGACCATGACCAAAAAGGATAAGTATCTGCTTAGCAGTCCTGTACTATTCCAGTCATTTACTCTGTATCTAAAGAACGTTTAGATTGTACCAAAAAGGACTAAGGCTTACTTGAAACCAGATAATGAAAGCAGTGGATGAAGAACTGTTCTTTGACAACAACAAAAAAAAAGTATGTGATAGCCGCGATGATAAAGAACTCCTTAAGCAAGCTCAAACGGTACCTGTACATATAAAAATAAACACATTACCCATAATTGTAAACACAATGCAAAACACTGCATACAAATGAATATGACAAGTTGGGCAATCAAAGAAAGAAACGAGCAATCATGTATCTCTCCCCAGGTAAGTATGTGCGTTCTTAGAATGGAAGGAAAAACATCTGGTGATAATAGTGTGTCCCTGGAAAATAAATATTCACAAACATAACATTAGAATTACAGAATCACCATGGTGAATTTTAACCTAGTACTAATCCATAAGAGTAGTAGACAACCATGGACCAATTAAAATGACTAAAGAGACATACGCTTACTTCAAGCACTCGAGTATTCTAAATTTTTCTTTTTTACAGTATTACCTTTTCCTTCACCATTCGCGCCTGATCGAGCATTTGGGGAATCAGTAGTTCTAGAAGTAAATACACAGTGTAGTTCAAGGAAACTAATGATAAAGAAATATATGCAGGGATAAATACAAGTGTGACTATACTTTCATTCCCTGGATAATAGCAACAACAAACCAATTAACTGTTTGTCCAATGAAAGAAATAACACATGAACTAGATGCTTAAGTAAGCAATGACCTGATATGAAATTGAATAGTTTAGGAGCTCACCAGAATTTAAGTCCAACGCAACAAACAATGTTATTGTGCCTAATATCATTCTCTCTCATCTTCTAAGATTTAGGCCTGGATATTGACAAAACATGTGTATCAGAAATGGGAAATGAAAAATTTAACTATACTTGGAACACTTACAATGATTAGAGTTTTAACATCATAAGCAAGGGTCCAAATAGAAAAACAAACTTTAAGTCTTTCAGTAGCCAAATCCGTTTCATGATAACGGCAATTCTACCAAGGTCCACTGCGGGGATAAAAAGCCTTAGATATCTTGATAGTTGTGCGGCTCGGCCGGAAGCTTTAGGCTTGATCGTGGAGGAGTTCATGGGCATAGACTGAAATTGGCATATCATATTCAGCTACATATTACTGTTAACCAAAAAAAAATGTACTTAGAACCAGCCTATAGATATTGCTTATGCAAAAAATTTGGTTATTGCCAGCTGCTAAAAACAGAAGGTTCAAGAGCAAATACCCAAGCAATCCTGCATTTCCAGGAGAAATTCACAAGTATAAAGTTCTAGTAGCATCTCAACTATTAATCTGTTGGATATGTCCAGTGATGCTGTTAATTAACAAATGATATGACCACTAGCATTAGTCAACCTAAGTACTAGCTTAACTGATGGCAAATGAAACCTAGGCATTCAACTGTTTTTTTCTAGATTATGACCACATTATACTACGAGTTGAACCAGCACACTAACAACATCATGGATATTAAACATTAAAAGGATTAATGTCACCTCTTGGTTACGATGCACAAAAGCAAACAAAACAAACAAAGATCGTGACAAGAACTCCATTAAGGCATTCAGCAATAGACTAAGAAAACAAAGAAAATTGTAATATACACCTTTCCATTGATTATTCTAGCTTGATAGGAAGGGCAACCAATTATCATCCCCATCACCAGTTCGGTCTTGATTTCTCGAATAGGTTTCCTTCCTTTTTTCTGGGTAGAAGTTGATGTCTTCTGGGTAGAAGTTGATTTCCAAAAGTTCATTACTTCATTCCAAAATTGCCCATAGGTTGCATGACAAGGACCAGTTGTACATAATCCACTAAAGGGACCTGGAGATGCTTCAAATTAAATATGTGAATAAATAAGATTCAAGTCATCATTACATATTAGAACAGGAAGATCAGATGTACAACTCCCATGGGGAAATTGTGTTACTCCCCCAAATTGAAGACCCAATTTCAACTACCTGAAATAATCATTTCATTAAATCTTCGAAGTAAAACAAATACCAACATGGTTACAACAACTAAGAATAACAAAATCTTTAAGGAGTAGAAGACATCAACTAAGAAAAAACCCTTATCTTCAAATAACAACCAGAAAAGAATAATTATAAAAACCAAACAATTTTGAAAACCCTAACTTTAGATGTACTGTCTTCTAAGAAATTACACTTACAAAATCATTTTCAAACAGCCAAAACCAAATACTTGGTTTCAAACAACCTAACTTCAGATACCTGTTTTCGATCAAACAAATATCCCAATTTCAACTACCTGAAATAAACTTGGGTTTGAATAACTTGCCTTCGAACTGTGTGTGAGAGAGAGTACGAGATTGTGAGATTCAAAAGAAGAATCGAATGGATGAGCAAAAGAAAATTTGTGATGTGAAATCGAATTTCATTCTGAAAATTGAGGGAATGAATTTTTAGAATTGTTGATGAAAGAGAGGAAAAGGGAGAGCGGTGTAGCCGATGAAGAAAACGAAGGAAAATGAAAAAACTTCTAATCTTTTGGTTGATGGGATAAGTCAAGTTGAATGGGTCTTGGCTCAGATAACACGGACACCTGGCGCAGCCAAACATGCACCACTTAACACTTCGGATAACTGCCTTGAACTGCCATGGTGTTCAGAAGTTTTAATGACGGTAATTAGAAAACTATCATGTAGATTTTCATTTAGATGACAGTTTATGCATAAAACTGTTGAATATCTTTACAATTATAACAGTTTAAAACAGTCACCATACATCACATGTATGGTAACATTTTTTATCAAAAATTGTTATTATATAAATCAAATAGTTTAAAAAACTATTGTTATTATATGTATGTTCAATGACAGTTTAAAAAACTGTTACGGTTGTGCACCACAAATAGTGAGAGTTTATGTAAGAAACGGTTACCTATATCTATCTCTTTTGTGACAAGTCATTGGTGAAGTGTCATGGTTTTGGATTTTGAACTGTCACCAAAGCCCATTTTTGTACTAGTGTAGAAGGCAGGGGAATGTCAGAACAATGAAACTGTGTGAAGTATTTAAGGTGCTTACCCAATGATATTTTATTTTGAAATGGTACATTTCAACTGGACTTATTTCAATATACTCCATGTAATAGTGTTATAAAACCAATCTTCGCGTAACTATGAGCATAAGTCCGTGCAAAATGCAATATGATATTTTCCCATTTAAAACATTTTGCTTACAATGTAGAAGAATAATTACAGAAAAATGCAGGACATTCTTGCTTCATTATATAAAATCTGATAGACCCCACTTCACCTACAATTCATTATAGCAAACAATGATTATAGCAAGGTAATACCTGAAATTTTGTTGACGTTCATGGACATGGAACCAGGCTTGGGCAGTAAAAAAGTTTGACTCGCTGGTTCATGGTTACTACAATTAATCAAGCTCAATTCATCTCCGAAGCATTGAAAGTGTTTGATAAAATTCCTGAAACAAATGATTGTAGGTCTTACTCAAATTGTTCTGGTACTATTGAAATCTCATAAAACATCAAAAACTAAGCATCTAAGTGTCAAATTCCAAATTCAGTAAATCATTTTCACACATTCATAAAACCTAACTCAAGAATTGGAATCTTATAAAGCATCAAATTTGATATTAACCTAACCAAAACCCCTAAAAAAGTCTCTACTTCATGCCTAAACTTTACTTCACATGGAAAATATAATTCAAACTTTACCAATGCTCTGTATTCAATCAATTCAATTAAATCATAAAAATATCTAACCTCTATCATACAATTTGAACCGATATAATTATGAACCCTAATTTTATTTCAAATCAGTAGAGAACGTACCATGAGAGGGAGAAATTGCAGAGAAAGAAATTGGAAGGGGTGGTGGTGAAGTCTGTAAATGTATGTGAACCAATTCGCTACAATTCAAACCAATCATCCAATTCAATTGTCTAACATTAGGAACCCTAGTTTTAATTGAAAATAAACATAGAACGTACCGAGAAAGTAATAAGTTGCAGAGGAAGAAACTGGTGGTGGTTTTGCTGCTGCTGCCGGTGAACTTCCATGATTTCTGGCGAGTGTGAAGGAGAGGATGGTGGTGGTGGGATAATGGTAGAAGAAGAGATTTCTCAGATTCAGAGCGAGAGAAGAGAATGTTTCTGGGTATGTTGGGAATTTAGTATAAGGTGAAGGGTAACTTAGTCATATCATCGTTGAATAAAACGTGTGGGAATCTTTTCCGAATATTCTTTAGATCCTACGGTTTGGATTCAAAGTTGGACGATCAAACAGTTACGAAAGGTGAACTCCAAATAATTGGTTTTTTTTTTAAAGGTCTCATATATTAGATTAAAAAGTCAAAAGGAAAACAAAGAGTAGCATGGCACACTAGTCCTAAGGGGTCCGAAACTAGTGTGTCAGCTAGATACCTAAAAAATAAAACAAGAATAAAAACAAAGCCTAATGGCACACTAGCAATAAGGGGTCCATTTCCTAGTGTGCCAGCTAGAAACCTAAAAAAAACAAGGCCTAATGGCCGAAAACCTAACAATCAAATCAAGACTAATAATCCAAACTAAAATCTAGCTTAGACCTAGACTTAAAACATTACTTTGTTCCTGTCTTCCCTGTTTTCTTTGTCCCTGTCTTTGTTGGCTTCTTCACTGTGGTCTTTTTAACAGTTGGTTGAGTTTCAATTGGTGGTTCTGTCGGAGTAGTAGCTGGAGTAGCCTTACTTCCATCACCATCCATCTTTCCTTCATCTTCTTTATCTTCATTGGTCCTCTCTTCATGTTCAGCATCACCCAAACCCTTCGACTCAACTCTGTTTTCATCACACTCTTCTCCAACTACCTCATTAGTATCTCTTTCAGCTTCACTGGTGGTTCCCTTATCGTTCTTTTTCTTCTTTGCTTCTGCTTTGCGTCTTCTCTTCTCTTCTTCTAGCTCAGCAGCTCGTTTCTTCTCTTCTTCTCGCTCGGCAGCAAGCTTTTCTTCCTCCTGTCGTTTCTTTTCTTCTTCTAATCTTTTCTTTTCTTCATCCTCCTTCTTCTTTTGGTAAATCTGCATTTGTCTATTGAGTTCAGCATCCTGTTGGGCAGCCCAAACCCAGTCAATATCCTTCGTATTATTCGTTAACTTGCCTTTCCTTCCGCCATTATTGTTCTCATTATTCTCATCAGAGAATTCCCGATCATCACTCATAGCCAATTCATCAGCGTCACCTAAGTATTCAACATCCTCAGAGTTGTCATCATCCTCACCGTGAGGTTTATTTCCCTGGATATCATCACGTAACCTTGCAAAGGCATTGGAAGTCAGTATCGGGTTTTCATTGATACCGATAGTTTGTCTCGATCTTCTACTCATATTAACCCTTGATAAATCCATGTTGTTGACATCAGTATCATATCCTCCTCGTCCTCTTCCCTTCCCAGCCTCCTAGAGCCAGCAGAATTCCTTGAAACTCTGTTTTTTCTTTGATCACGATAATCATGATGATCATGATCATCATCACGGTTTCCATCTGGAGGTCTACTACTGCCACCCTCGAATTCTCTTTGCTGTAATTCTCTTGCCAATCTCGTATCCTCAGCATTCTGCTTCTCTCTTGCTATCCTAGCTATCTCTATCTCGTGATTTTTCTGAATCAAAGATTGATCAGAAAAAATAGGGTTCATAGTTTCACTGTTCACGCCATTAGCAGGAGTCTGCAACTCAATTGTTTGGGCAGCAGCTACTACTGGAATTTCTCATGTACCTCTCCTTGGTTCTTCTTGATGCTTTTCCTGACTACCAATCTGGTTTTCATGGACAGATTGTTGATTTGTTGCTGCTCTGTTTTGGTTAGGCAAAACAGAGGTATTTTCTTTTGCTTTCTTCTCCTCATCTGCTTTCTTCAGTCTTGATTCAGCTTCAGCTTTCCTTCTCTCTCGAATCTCATCCGTTATCGAGTTGTTATTAGCAGGAGCTTTACTAGCTCGGATTCTCTTTGCCTCTTCAATCATCTCACGTCTGACCTTCGAATCTTTAACATCTTTAGCTGCCGCCATGTTGTTCTCAAACTTTACGACTTTGCATCCCTTTTCCACATGCCCTAGTATCCTGCAGTGAACACAGAACGGTGGAGGGAATGGCATCTCAATCTTCTGGACGAAATCAACACACTTATAGGATAGTTTGATTTGATCATACGGTATAGCTTTATCAAAATCGACCTCAACTAGAACCTGTGCATACGAGCTATATTCTTTGTTCAGAGTTCTTTTATCCAGTGCTATTGGAACCCCTAACCCTCGACAAAAACCCATAAGTATATCTTCTTCCCAGTATTCCCATGGAAGTCCTGGGAATCGAAACCATACACTCTGACAAGTGATTCTTTGATTCTCAGGGACGAAATTGGGAACCCAATTCTGAACCTTGAGAGATTGTTTCTCTTTTCCAGTCACAAACCAATAACCATTACGCCAGACGTTCATCTTGTCTTCATCGTTCGATAGAACTATTGTAAAGAAACCCCTAAGTAATTGCAGGAACTTATGTGAACCAGTTAACTTCCATTGTGAAACAAGAGAAGCAGTTGCTGGTTCCCAATCAATCTTCGTGAAATCCAGTCTTCCAATCAACGCAAACTCAAAACGATTCAAAGCTTTTTCCATTGATGATTCCGGTATATCGTAACACAAACATCCTTCCTCGTTCACATATGGTGGCGGAAAAGGAGAAAGATCAATTCTTGATGGCTCGAACTTCTTTACTGTTGCTTCTAGGTAATTCATAGGTTGATTACCTTTATCTGGTGGCTGTTTGGTACCCATCCTTGATCACAGACGTGATCAAGAACAGGATTTTTGGTGTTGTCGTGAGAAAAAACCCTAGTTTTTCCCTTCCTAAAAAACCGCAGCTAGCCCTAAGTTTTCCTAAAGCCGATTTGCCCTAACTCCAAATAATTGGTTGTTTACATTAAAAGGGGGGGGGAGATAAAATCCCCAATGAAATCTGGAAAGCACTATGGAAAAGCAATGTGCATGCCAAATTTTACCTGGAAATATTTAAAAGACATTGTCCCAAGTAGAGCAAGATTTTTTACTTTTCACAAAACCATAGAGACTCACTGCATCATCCGTAACCACAATGAGGATTCCCATCACTTGCCCATATGTCAGAGAAGTTTGGAGAGCTGTCAATATCGGTATATATGAATTAACACCTTTGGGGTGTCTGTCAAAACCTAGACTTTGGTTTAATGTTCTGGGTATACAAATTCTGATAGGCAAGAAAAATGGAAAATAACACTTACAGTGAGGTACTAGATATTTTGGAAGGAAAGATGTGAATCTATTAACCGTCTAAGTACTGCATCTAGAATAAAATTCAACTTATAAACTTTTCTCAGTCCCAAGCATGCTTTACACACTGTATTGCATTTGTTAGTTTTGCTACTTCGAGAGTTAGTACCTGGACTCCACCTAGAGTGGACGCTATTATAATAAATGTTGATGTTTCATTTGATTATGTTACTGACACACTTGGTACTACTAGTATGTTCAATATTCGAAATTGTGTTGGGCAAGTACCTGAAATTGAGAAAGATTCAAGTTGAAGCAAATGATGAAGAAGTTATCAATTCTCTGCCACTAGTAATCCACTAGTCGGATAAGAGAATGGGCCTTACATTAGGGAAACATAGTTGTTGGTAGAAAATTCTCAATTTTGGGAATTATCTTATGTTAGTAGAGACGGAAATAATATGGTTGATTGCCTTTCTAAATACTCTGGATAAGAAAAAATCTGCTTTGAAGATTATTGTAACTTTTTTTCACGGATCACTTCATTGGTGAACATGGATAAGGATTCAATAATTTAGTAATTATAACACAGTCCTCTCTTTATCTAAAAAAATAAATAAATAAAAATTATTGCTCTAAAATTGTACATGAAATACGAGATGCTCACATAATGGTAGGAACTTAACTCTATGTCTACGGAATATGGATGCTCCTCATTTCTACCTTGCGCTCGATTGGTGGGCTTCCATGGAGCTAAGCCCAGTCTCATTTGCGTTTAAATCTTAATAATAAAAACAAGTTGGGTTTGTCTGTCACATAAGTTTGCCAATCCTGTGGTCCGTATGTCTTTCGCGCTGGGTTTGTCTTTCGTGAGATCTCGGCCGTCCGTTCGATTCGACTATTTCCGCCCAGCCTCTTAGGTGGGTGTGCGTTGGTGGATTGAGCCCTGGATCGTCTTTTCGCCCACGCCTCTGGGGCTCTCTTGGTCTTTTCGCTGGAAAATAGGTAGA
>JAJJMA010043616.1:0-12804 GCA_023529015.1 Papaver nudicaule
GTTGTCCGCCAAGCAGGTTTTGACCAAGGGGCTCCTCCGCCGCCTTTACCTCTTCTTGTTCTAAACGATGTCTCAATTGAGGTTTATTACGATAGGTTCGTTTACTCCGAGGGAGGCGCGCTTCGCTGTCGTCTACTCCCTTTTACCATTCGTTATCCACAGCCCGCTCGAAAAACTCTGTGTGTTTCTGATTGGTATTACTACTGGGAGGAGCTTTTAACCCGTGTGATGAACTTTTTGGTTACTTCCCCCGTTATCTATCCCGCGCCGGATAAAGATGAACTTTGCGCCATGCACAACTCCGGTCGGTTTGTGCTTGAGAAGAGTATAGCAGAGCCTTTAAAGTTGGTTCCTGGGAATAAGGGTCGGGCTCGGATTTCCTCCGAGACAGCTTGGGGTCCTTTTCCTCTAGATCCCGATATGGTTGCGAAGCTCAAATCCAGGAGGAGGGTTCCCCATTCCTCCCCAAAAGCTGCTGGCGGACAAGGACGATCGCGGACGACTCGAGTCCCCAAATCATCTCCTTCAGCGCCAGGCGCTGTGCTGGGAAGAGGAGATTTGGTAAGTTACCATTCTCTTAGTACATTGATTGATTTTTTACGTATGCGAGTGTCTTTCAGATGCTTTGTTTACTTAAGTTTCTACTTGCCCGTAGCCTGTCGGCGCTCATGATCCAGGACCGCGTAAGCGGCCTTTGGAAGAGTGGTTTAACATGCCCGAGTGTGATTGGCGTGAGAAGGCCTTGATTGACAAACGAAACTGGGAGGCGGGTATAGTCCCCGTTCCTCGATGCATATCCTCCCCTTCTAACAAGTCTTCCCCTTCTAACAAGTCTTGTACAAAACAGGCGCGTCTATCGACCTCTTCAAAAAGGAAGCGTGCTGCGTCCGTGCAAAACCCAGCTCGTTCGAGCAACCCTGAGTTTGTTCGGGAATTTGAACGTCGTAATCGTAGCGCCGGTCCTAAACCGGCTGACGTTATGGATATAACGCGCACGCACCCTTTGGTCTGTTCCGTCAGGCGTGGTCATGCTAAATCCTTGGATTCTCCCACTGCTATTTTGGAATCTTTCAGTTCGTCATTGTCAGGGAGAGGACATCCAGTGAGCCCGTCATCTCTTAATCTTGTACCATCTGATCCAGGTATGCATTAAATTTTTACACGTGGGGTGCATTTACTCCCCTTCTTTAGGCCAGAGGAAGAAAAGGACTTTTCCTATATAAAGGGCTCTAGTATCTGTTCCATTTTCTCTGCGAACTAAGAGAGTTTGAACTGGTGTATATATATATATATTTTTTCTTCTAGATTCCTTCGACGGGGATTACTCAGACGAGCAAGCAGGTGATACAGATATTGACGAGGAAACGACCTCAGCGCCTATTGAGCAGGTGAGTCATGCTAGCTTACTCCAAATTTATCTTGCGTCTCCCCTCCCCGCCCTTTTTTTTTTTTTAAAAGCCTTACTATTGTTCTTATATGATTTTGGTAGGAGGCGGGTATGGGAAAACGTCCAAACAAAGAAACTGATAGCGCGAGTAGTGAGAAACGTATGAGGAATTCTTTGCCTCTTAGAAATGATAAGATTGTAAATCGTCCCTCGGCTTCGACGGTGTTAGGCTCGCCTGTCATTACTACCAATCGTTCTCCAGCTGTCAATGTGCCCCGCTCTTCCTCTGTTAAGGCGAGCCGTGATGCTGCTAATTTGCCCCTATTTGAACGAGTCTTTGATCGGTCAGACATTGGTTTTGAAGACGAGGCTTTTGAGCTCGTTCATGGTTTTTGGGTTCCTTCGGTGTATGCGGGTACTTACGCTAGGATCCTAAAGCGTCATGGCCATATCATGACTTCAAACATGGCGGGCAGTCTTGGTGCGTCGGCGCAGGTAAAGATGGTCCGTGACTTACTGGTTGCGGCCGCTGGCCTTTATGATGCTGCTCGGGATCCTCCTTCTGACAACCAGATGACGAAATGGGAGGGGGCTCTTTCTATTGCAGAATATATGCAGCTCAACGTTGCTTGGCTTCGAGAGCTATTGAAGAAGGCAAGAGCCGCGCCTGATCCCAGGATTTCGAGGTTATCCGCCGAGGTTGATCGGCTAACACGTGAGAGGAAGCGGCTGGCTACCGAGGTTGAAACTAAGGCTGTGGAACAGCGGAGAATCGCCCTGGAGTTCAGTAGTATTACCGATGCTCTTGGCGCACTAGAGCAGGAGGCCGTGGTGGTGGATCAGGAGTTGAAAGTGAAGCAGAAGGAGTTGGCTGATCTGGAGACCGAGTCGTGAATTCTTTCCTTCCCCCCTTCTTTTTTTTTTTTTAGCGAGAAAGGATAGTATTGTCCGTTATTCTGGTTCTGGATATTGGTATTCGTGTTTCACCTTTATTGTTTGCATTTATGACTGAATCCATTTAAATAGTTGGAGCATGGGTGCTGTTATTTTTTTTATCTCAGGGTTATTTGGTTTGTTTGTATCCTTCTCTTTTAATCTGCAGGTATGGCGCTACCTCGCGAAGAAATTGGCAATGACATTCAACGCTTGCGCAGGGCGAGCTTTGTTTTATCCATAATGGTCGCCTATTTTGGGAAATTGTCGGATGACTCTTGTCTTGAATTTGCTGACATGAACTCTTTGGTGGAAAGGATAAGGCTGTCTGGGTGTGAGCCTGATGAGATTTCTTTGGAGCGCCTTCGAAGCTGTAGGGCGCGTCGGGTATTTTCTACCTTGAATTTATATGATGCTCTCGGGCTTTGCGTGTGATAAATGCATCCTTGGCCCATGCCCTTGTTTTGTTTCGTGCATTTAGGAGGCGAAGTATCTAGAAAGGGTTTTGGTCAAAGGAATTGTCTTTTCGATTTCCGTGTAACTAATAAATGCACCTCGGAATGTTGTTTCTGGGGGACGTATATATATATGTGTTTTTCATTTATTCTTCATTCCGTCCTCTTGTGCTTATTGTGTGTTTCTCTCTCTCTTCTCTCTTTTTTTTTTTTTGCAACCCATTTCAAAATGTCATTTCGACTACGCGGTTATTTTGTATCCTTGTCCTCGGCGCCGTCGATGTCTACCCCTTTGGACCTAGAGCAAGAAGTCGAGCGACTGGAATCAGTCAAGTTGGAGATGGAGATGATAGTTATGCAGAGGCGAGCCCACTATGAGGCGTTTCAAAAGCTTTGGAACGAGCACCATGCTGAGTGGGAAACCGCTTGTGCTGCTGGCCATGCTCCTGGTGTTCAGTTTGGCTCGCATAATGAGGCTGGGCTTCGTAGACGAATGGATCGTACTCATGATCGTCGTACTAGCTCTCTCAGTGGCCT
This sequence comes from Papaver nudicaule, assembly GCA_023529015.1. Classification (NCBI taxonomy): domain Eukaryota; kingdom Viridiplantae; phylum Streptophyta; class Magnoliopsida; order Ranunculales; family Papaveraceae; genus Papaver; species Papaver nudicaule. Next base: position 3,313 of record JAJJMA010043616.1, read on the forward strand.
CTTAGAGGCCGAACGTTTTGTCAAGGATATTGACGCTGAAATTGAACGGTGTGAACGCGCCATGGCTGCTGGCGCGGTCATGCCATTAGTCTGAACCCTTTCCTTTTGTAGATGCCGTATGGCTTTTCTTTGAATTTAATGCAAACGTTTCCTTATTTCGACACATGTCATTCATGCCCAGGGCAATCCTCCTTACATTAAATGTGCTAAGTTTTGTTAATATAAAAGGGAGTCTTCCATTGCCTATTTTTTTATCCTTCACCCATCATCCTCTTCATTTTTATTTTTTTTTTATTTTTGATCAGTCGTGATGGCGTCTCTGGATGGTTTGTGGGTATTAGCCCTCTCTGCTACTCCTGGCGCGTTAAAGCGTGCAGATCTGGAGAAAGAAGTGAAGCGCTTACGTAGTATCCTCTTGGACACTAAGCATTTACTTGAATCGCATGAACGGCGATGTGAAAGCATTCGCGTCACTTTGTCGGAGCAATGTGAGACCATGGAACTGATTCGGCATGCGGGCGCGGATTCGATTTTACGAGGCAAGGCGCGTCATCGCTATAATGAACTCGTGCAACAACTTTCCGCAGAGGAGGATTATGTTGGATATGCTCGGGAATCCGTTAATTTTGTCACACAGCGCGTTGCTGAATGTGAAACTGAGCTAGCTGAGCTGACTAGAGCTTGATATATGTTGTAGTTACCTACGAGGACATTTTACTTCTTTAACTAGTCGATTTTCTTTATGGTTGCTTATTGTCGTAGAAAGAAGAGGCGGGGTTTATTCCGTACACCTTTGTTTGTGCTGATGATCTCTTATATTGTTAATGATTTACTTCTTGTTTACGCGCCTTGTGGGCTAAATCTCTTTAGGGCGCGTTTTGAGCGATCCTCCCAGTATGCTTTGTTTATATGCCTCGTGGGCTAAATTTCTTTTACTGGTAAGACGCATGTTAGGCGATCCTCCCAGTATGATTTGTTTATGTGCCTCGTGGGCTAAATCTCTTTTACTGGTAGGGCGCGTATTGGGCGACCCTCCTAGTATGTTTTGTTTATGTGCCTTGTGGGCTAAATCTTTTTTTACTGGTAGGGCGCGTGTTAGGCGATCCTCCGAGTATGTTTTGTTTATGTGCCTCGTGGGCTAAATCTCTTTTACTGGTAGGGCGCGTGTTAGGCGATCCTCCGAGTACGTTTCTGTAGTTTGATAGTAGTATATTAATCAGTTGGTATAACGCCTGTCTTAGAGTGGCCGCGTATCCGGCGTAATACCACCGAGCGTGTTCCAATACAAAAGGAAGCGTGTTCAGTGCGCTTCCTGAGGCAGCGTGTTCAGTGCGCTCCTCATGGGTTTTCGGTGCCCAACCGACCAGGGTGCTCAATGCCCTTTAAAGTCGATTTTGTTATAAAAGGAAACGTGTTCAATGCGCTCCTGAGGTGATTATGTTTATCATACCCTTTGGGTTTTCAGTGCCCATAAATAATTGATCTTAAAAGAATAAGCATATATTTCTCTTGCTTTTACATTAAAAAAAAAATAAATAAAAGAGTTATCACCAATATCCTCTGTCCCTATCCTCTCATGCATAGTATAATTTGATCCATTTACCATTAATCGGGGTATCAATCTCCTTACCATTTATGTGGTTAAGATAGTAGTAGCCGCTCTCTGCAACTTTCCGCACGATATAAGGTCCGCGCCAATTTGCTGCAAATTTCCCCGCTTTGGCTTTCCTTTGTACGTGCTTCGCGATTTTTAGTACGATATCCCCGACTTCAAAGGAGCGGGGTATTACCTTTTTGTTATAATACCGCGCCTTTGTAGCTCTGTAAGTTTCAGCAAAATTTTCTGCCCTTGCTCTTTTTTCAGCAAGCGCATCGAGATGTGCAATTCTGCCTACATTATCAGGTTCTGCGCGACTAGCCGCCGCTACTCTGGCTGAGGGCACCGCTACTTCCGCTGGTAGAATGGCATCCTCTCCATATACTAAGGAGTAAGGAGACACCCCTGTTGAACTTCGCCTGGAGATCCTATAGGCCCACAGCGCCAGAGGTAGTTGCTCGTGCCAGCTTCTGTGATGGTCATGGACGGTTTTGCTCAGGATCCTAAGTAATGTCTTGTTGGTGGATTCCGCCAATCCGTTCCCTTGTGGGTAATACTCAGTCGATGCATGTTGCTTGATGCAATATTTGGCCAATAGGTCCGCCACCTTTTGGTTGATAAATGAAGTACCATTGTCTGAACGGATGATCATTGGCGCGCCGAAACGACAGATGATGTATTCCTTGATAAACGCGGCGATAGTTTCTCCTTCATAATTCCGCAGAGGCGCCGCTTCTACCCATTTAGTTGAGTACTCCGTAGCGGTAATTATGTACTTGTGCCTCCCTGAAGATAGAGGGCTTATAGGACCAATCAAGTCTAAACCCCAGCTGTGGAAAGGTCACGGGGCAACTATACTGTGCAATCCCTTGTGTGGCGCTTGGATGACATTCCCGTGGAGTTGGCAGATCTCACACTTCCTTACAAAATCTGCTGTGTCTGCCTCCATGGTTGGCCAGTAGTATCCACCATCGTGAACATGCACAAATAATTTGCGCTTTCCTTGATGTTCCATTTCATGTGCTTTGGTCATCACTGTTCGCGCTTCTTCCTTGCTTAAACATCTTAAGGCGTCGTTGTTGAAACTCCGTCGATACAATACCCCTTCATTGATGAAGAAACGCGCTGCCTTCTTTTTTATCACCGAGGCTTCTACTTCATCTCCCGGGAGCGATCCGTTCTTTAAATAATTTAAGTACGGCTGCCTCCAGTCCAATTCTTCGACTGTGCAAATTTCCGACGGTTGTGGTGGTGATTGGCACTCCGCGCAATTGTTCTGCAAGGTCGCAGCTTGTGTTGCCATCTCGGGCCAGTAGTATCCTTTCCTTTGTATTCTTCTGTATAGCGGAACCACTCCTGAGTGTCCACAAGTTTCTCGATGGACTTTGTTCAAGAGACCCGTCGCTTCTTGACTCCCTATGCATCGTGCTAAAGCCCCACCTGCCATTCGGTAGTATAGCAGCCCTTTGATGACCACGAAAGACTTCAGCTTTTTAAACAATATTGATCTTTCTTCTTTTGTCTTGCCGAGCTCTCTCATGACTCCTTTCCTCCAGTCGTTTTCTTCTTCAAATTTCATCTCCCGTAGCCATGTGCTAGGCAGCTCTTGCCTGTGCACTGTGATCGATCCTTCATCTTTGCCATTCAAATTGATCTTTGCTGCGAGTGTAGCCAAGGCATCTGCGTGTCTGTTCATGGCTCTTCCAGTGTGCCCCAGTTCTATCTGGATAAACTTGGCCATCTGCTCCTGTGCCTCTGCGCGATAGGGCGCCAGTCGTTCTTCTTTGACTTGGAATTCTCCCCCCGCTTGACTTGTAACTAGTTTTGAGTCACCATGTACGTGAAGTCGTTGGAGTTTCATCCGTTCCGCCAATTTGAGCCCTATTAAGAATGCCTCGTACTCAGCCATGTTGTTGCTACAAGCGAAATCCAGTTTGAAAGCGAACGATAGCAGCTCCGCTTCGGGTGTTTCGAATACGATGCCTGCTCCTCCGTATGTTCCATATGACGATCCATCGAAATACATGTCCCACATGCTTTCTTCCTCTAGCTCTGCTACCTCCCCAGGGATGTCTTCGTGTATATCTGCCTCGTCACTTCCTGGGAACGCGGCTAACAGATCTGCGATTGCTTGACCCCTGACGCCTCGTGGTCTCTGGTAATGCAACCCGAATTCCGACAGTTGAAGGGACCATCGTGCAGTTCGCCCAGTTAGGTACGGACGTTCTGCTAGATAAACCATGGGGTTCGCCGCGGCAACCACCACCGTTTGGTGTGCTAACAGGTATGGTCTTAATTTTTGAGCCGCGTAGATGAGGGCCAGGCATGCTTGCTCTATGCGAGGGTACCTCACCTCGGCCTTCTTCAGCAAACGACTTACGTAATATATAGGAAAAAGTTGGTCGTTTCCCAAATCCTGTGCAAGTAGCGCTCCTATTGCTTCGGTCGTGTATGCTAGGTAGAGATGTAGCCGCTCGCCTGGTATCGGGGGTCGGAGAACTCGCGAGCAAGTTAGGCATCGCTTGATGTTATCGAAAGCGATCCGTTGGACATCCCCCCATTGGAACGTAGATCCTTTCCTCAGGAGTGGGGTGAAAGCGGCCATCATCTGGGCGAGACCTGGTATGAATCGCCTAATATATGATATTTTCCCTAGAAAACTCTGAAGTTCTTGTATGTTGGAAGGGCTGTCCATACTAAGGATCGCTTGTGCCTTTCCTGGATCCACTCGAATCCCCGTGCTGGTAACGACGAAACCCAAGAACTTGCCCGATGTAACTCCAAAAGCGCATTTTAAAGGGTTCATCTTAAGCTTATACTGCCTGCAGCGCTCGAAAACCGTTCGTAGATGGTCGATATGGTCTTCCCTCTTTCGGGATTTAACCACAATGTCGTCGACATACACCTCTACTTGTCTGTGGATTAAGTCATGAAAGGTTGAAACCATGGCGCGTTGGTAAGTGGCTCCCGCGTTCTTTAACCCGAAAGGCATCACCACATAGTAAAAACATCCGAATGGTGTCTGGAACGCTGTCTTGTGCGCATCCACAGTGTTCATTCTAATCTGATTGTAACCACTATACCCGTCCATAAACGAAAACATTTGATGGTTACTAGTCGCGTCTACTAGCATGTCGATATTCGGTACGGGAAATTCGTCTTTCGGACAGGCTCTGTTCAAATCTCTGTAGTCCACGCAGCAACGAATTTTTCCATTTTTCTTCATCACCGGCACAATGTTAGCTAGCCAAGGCGCGTTTTTTATTGGTTTGATGAATTTTGCTTCTGCTAGTCGCTCAATCTCTTCCTTTATCGCTAACGCCACATCTTTGTGAAATACGCGGCTTCTTTGTTGTATAGGGCGCGCGTAGGGTAGAACATCCAGAGAGTGTGAGACCAATTCTGCATCCAATCCTGGCATCTCGCTGTATGTGTAGGCGAAGACATCCCTATATTCTTTTAATAGTTCAATCATTTTTCTCCGTTCTTCCTTCCCAAGTGACGCGCTGATTTTAATCAACTTTTCTTCCTTATCGCCGATATTAACTTCTTCTATTTCGTCCAACGATGGTATCTCTGTAGGCTCTTCCACTGGTAATGACCCCGCCGTTACTTCTTCTTCCTTATCAGGAGATGATGTCATCTGGCTTGTGGATGCTTCACACAATTGCTCGGATGGCAACACCTCCGCTGATTGCTATAATCTGTAGATGTGTCCTCCATCTTGAGTGGTGAAACGATGGAAACGAAGCTCTGGTCCCGTCTTTGATCTCTTAGCCCCTGCCGGTGCCACCAATCTTTCAGCGCTAAACACAGACGCCTTTTCTTCAACCTTCCTTTTTTCTTTGGGCATCTCCAGACGAGCGGGATCAAAGACTGAGACCTTACTGTCCTCTTCCCACTTTGGTAGAGGAAACGTTCGAGACAAACCTATTACAGCCGCTCCTTCCTGTCCTGTTGGTTGATAAAAAACTGCTTCCGCCATGTACGCGTCCTCGGGTCCAAAAGGGTTACTTGTGGCTGGCACCCTGTATTCTCTTCCTCCGATGCTAGTCTTGATGCATTGGTGATAGGTAGACGCCACAATATGATGGTCGCGTATCCATCCGCGCCCTAGAAGCAAGTGAAACGAAGTGTGATCGTCTAACACATGGAAAGGCACTGATGCTTTAATCGGCCCAATGGTCATAACGAGGCATATCACCCCAATTGATTCTTGAGTGTGCCCTCCAAAACCGCGCACAACTGTTTTCCGTTCTCTGATCTCCTCCCTCGGTATCCCCAGTAAATCCAAGGTGTGTACCGAAACAAGGTTTAGTGACGCCCCTCCGTCGATGAATACTCTCCTCAGCTGCTGCTTGTTAACCGTTGCAGTGAGGTACAAGGGACGCAAGTGTTCCCCGGGAATGCATATATCGCTGTCGTCAAAGGTGATCCTTCCTCTTGATAGCGCCTGGTGACCCGCTGCTATAGCGGCGATTGCCTGGGATGCCTCCCTGACTTGATCTTCACTGAAGCCAAGGGAATCGAAGAATTGCTGCGCGATGATGGTCTTGGAGAACTGGAAAGCAACAGCGTGTGTCCCCTCAAAGCCTTGTTGCCCACTGGACAACTCGCACGCCTCTCCCTTGGATTCCTCCCATGCTGCCCATCCCTCATCTCTAGGGTCATGGGAAATCATCATGGCGTGATGTTTAGGCAATGGATCTTTGTCAATTTGTTGTCGCCCGAGGTCTATCTCCCCGGCTCTCTCTTTTCTCCAAAATCCATTTCGCACACCGTAACAATTGAGGGTCGAGTGATTTACCCTTCTATGATAGTGACAGTATCGTTCATGCGCCTTGTTTACGGTATTTATATCCACGACAGCAGGCGGCAAATTGATTTCACCGTTAGCGGCCCATTGATCGACGAGGTTTTCCATTTGCTCCTTGGTGCAAGGTATGGGCGCTGGGATAGGACGCTGAGAATTATTTCCTCCTCGTGTCCCTTGTGGTGCGGCGCCTTGATATGGCTGGAAAGGCGCTTGTCGCTTATTTCCCGGAGCAGGTCCACTGCTAGTAATAGCCGCACTTAATGAGTTGACGGAATTGTACCACGTTTGCTCCATCTTCGCCTGTTGAAAGATTCCAAGGCAATCTGACAGTCGTGCTGTAGCCTCCTCTAACTCCACGAAAGTTTGGAATTGAAAGTTGGATAAAGCGAAACGCAGGGTGGCAGTCATCTTTCCCACGCAAATCTCGACCAGTCTGTCCTCTGGCACATCTTCACTTAATTGGAGCGCGTGACTCCGGAACCTCGTGATGTACTTCAACGGATCTTCATCAATCCCCATCGTTGTTCGTGCTAAGTCGACCGATGTTACTTGCCTTTTTGCAGAGAAAAACTTCTTGAGAAACAGACGCGCCATTTCCTCCCATGTCGCTATGCTTCCTGGTTTTAGGTTGTCGTACCATGTGTATGCAACGTCAGACAGCGATTTCGAGAATTCTTTCAAGCATAGATTTCCATCTTTTGCATGCTGGTTCATTGCCGAAAGGAAGCGGCCCAAGTGCTCTCGTGCATTTCCTTGCCCCGTGTATACTTTGAACTTTGGTGATGTATAATCGCGCGGGAACTTGTAAGTAACTACTTCTTTCGTGTAAGGGGGGTCTAGGGAACTGTACCCGTGATCTTGCTTCGCTACTCGGTAATGCTCCTCGATGTACCTAGCTAGGTCTTCCTCCGAGATCCTCCCGGTTGGCGCACTAAAACCTTCCTCCTCTTGTTGAAAGCTCCTGGTGGGCGCGAGTTTTCCTTTTCCGGCAGTTATTCCGGCAAATTCTGGCTCTCCAACCACTCCGGCGATCGGTCCGGCATCTTTTTGTGCAGACGCGCCCTCCTTTTGCTTGATTAATGACATCAATTGATGTTGCTTCTTAGCCTGAGTCGCGAATTCTTGCCGCATCTCCTCCAGGCTCGTGTCTCTTGTGTTACTGTCAACAAATGGCGCAATTCCTTCGCCCTCCTGAGTCGGCTCCACTGGTGCGTCCACGATCCCTACCGATACCTTTTCAATCCTTTGCGCGTCATCCGTATCACTATCCGCCGGCTCGTGCTCGATTAGAACGAAGTCCTCGCTTGGAAAGGGGACTCGCTCTGCTTTCCTTTGGGGCGCGCTCATTGCTTCTAGCGCTGATTGCATTCCGCTGGACTCGAAATCAGTCTCCGCCTGTGGTCGCCAACTGTGAATAGGGTAATACTCTTAATCCGATCCGAGTCTCAGAGGTAGCACCGATCTAACTCATTTCCCTCACTTTCTCTCTTGTAGTGTGGTCTTATCTTTCTCTCTCCAAAAAGTCCTCCTTTGTGATCTCTTTAGAGTCCTATTTATAGAGAATCCCCTTTACCCTTGGGTGGCCATATGCCCTTTTTACCACTTATTAACACAATTGCCATTCCTTATCTCTTGATTACCCAAAATGTCTAGACCCAAGCCCAACTAGATAGACCTAAACAAGTATGTATCAAGCCCATTAGGTATTAATAAACTTGGGTCATCCAAAACTGACCAGTCAGAGCATGCAAGGAAATAGCCATATCTGACTCAACTGGTGAAGAATCAACAACAGAATGCACCTCATCAACAGAAGGCTCATCCTCCTCATCCAAATCTTCACCACAAACCATGAACAATTGTTGAGTTTTGCACTTATGGCTAGGTGTAAAAGCTTCATCACAGTAATAACAAAGACCTTTAGCTCTTCTAGCTACCATCTGCTCATAACTAATCCTTTTGACAGGAGGTGGAGGAGGACTAGTTTGTGTAGGTTTAAGCAAACTGGTATTGAATGATTTAGGTACAAAAGGAGTAGTCACATTACTGGATGCAGTTTTGGAAAATGAAGGTGAAGAATAAGGTCTAGCTGAAGAAAATGAAGTGGTGAAAGGTTTAGAAACAGACTTTGAAGCTTTCTGAAAGGAAAGTTGTTTCTGCTCTTGAAGTTTAGCTAGTGAGAATGCTCTCAAAAGTGAAGGAGGATTAAACATTTCCACAGTTTTTCTGATTTCCTCCTTAAGGCCACTAATAAAACTCATAATGAAATAATGCTCATCCAAAGAAGGATTTGCAGCAAGCATTAAGGCTTTTAGAGCTTCAAATTCCTCAAAATACTCATCCACAGAGGCAATTTGACTGAGTTTGTTAAAATTGCCAATAAAATTTTCCTCAGCAGGATTCTCAAAACGAGCACAAATAGAAGATGAAAAATCATTCCAAGTAATAACATCTCTACCAATACGAAAATTGGAAAACCACTTATCAACTTTGCCTTCTAGATGAATGGAGGCTAAAATTACTTTCTGAGAATCATCTACACGTTTAAACTGAAAATACCTCTCACACTTTTGAATCCAACCTCGAGGATTATCACCACCAAATCTCGGAAAATCAATTTTCATAAGATGAGAAAAATTTTGGTCTCTACCAACAGATCCAAACTGTACAGGTGAATCATGATGAACTGAAAATGAAGGATTAAAGTGTGAAGTACTACCTCCATTAGAATTGGATCTGAGATCAGCTTTCTTCATCAACAACGAGAAACACTGCTTCTGATACTCTTCATTCTTCTGTAACAGCTCGCCAAGTTGTCGAAATTGAAGCTCAGACTTCTTTTGAATTTCCGAGTTCAAATTGTTGTTGATAATCAATTTCTCATCTAACAATTCACTCATACGAACATCTTGTTCAGCAAACTTATCATCAAACTTCTGATTAATTGTTGAATCAAGATTCGCCATGAAATCTTCCCATTTAATTTCCAAATCCGAGATTCGTAATCCGTACTGTTTATGCTGTTCCAGTTCTTTGCCGGAAAAATTTGCTTGACCTCCCATGGACGTAGAAAGCTCTG
>JAJJMA010043630.1:2597-15839 GCA_023529015.1 Papaver nudicaule
AGAAATTTAAACAAGAGGTTATATAGGACTAAGTGGAACATAATATCATACTGCTATCCATAATGTGAAAGATGTAGACCCTCCAGCACATATGTGTATATAAGATAGACATGATGACTTACTGGTTGATGAGTTTGCTGTCGGACTTTCGGGCTGTTTGGCTTTGCAAGTATATCCAAAGCATGTGTTACTTCGATTGAAGTTGTGCGACCAGCCAGTATATGCTGTAAACACATTAAAGATAGGAAATCATGTGTGTGCAAAAGAGAGAAGTAAGTTGGGTTCGAATCACTTTATGATAATTAAAGTCAAAAAATTGCACCTCATTCTGCGTGCTTTCTGCAGGAAACCAGTGCATGAGAACACCCAGATGCATCAGAGCAGGTATCAACTTGAACACGAGAGGAGTAGTTACCTAAAAATATACCCATTAGAACAATGTTAAAAATAATAATTTATCTCCAACTAGTTTGATTTCCACCAGAAAAGTAGCTCACCAGACTAAAAGCTGTTGTTCCCAAGAGAAGAAGATACATTTTCCCCTGAAATGGAAAACGTATTCAATTATTACAATTTGTGATGCTGTAATAAATAGACCATTACCAGTGCTATAAGTAGTCTATTCACTTCTAAGTTAATGAATAGAGCAAGAGGGAGAGATAACCTCAACAAGGTGAATATTAGAGGCACGACTTAAAAGAACGAATGCAAATTCTCCAATTTGAGCCAGAAGCACACCCACCTTTAGAAAAATAGAAAAGTTCAATAAAAAAATAAAGAGTAACTTGTACAAATAAAGGTCCACTTTGAACAAGTTTTACGACGCTTACAAGCATTGATGTCTTGATATTGTATCCAAATGCTTTAGTCACCATAGTGACCACAGTCGTTTTAATGACTATGACCAGAATCACGGATGCAAGTAATATATCAACATGGTTCCACAAGAAGTGGACATTTATGAGCATTCCAATACTAGCAAGGAAAAGAGCGGCAAACAAATTGCGAATCGGTTCCACCTGCATTGTATGAAAGCGGCTATTAAAACAATGTCATCTCATCAAGTAATAACAGCTTCCAAAAGAATACATTCAATTTGATGGTTAACAATTGTTGGTATAGGTTTGCATGCAATGGCTTCATACCCATGCTTGAAAGTCATCCAAGGATATGTACTTTAACTCATAAAGACATGACCACATGCACGCTTTCAGCACAACCTTCAATGCGTACTTTACATCTTTGCCAAAAATGCAGCCTATGAAAATGTATGCAGTAAAAGGAAATGCCAACGAAAACTACCTCTACTTGAAAGATGCAACAAGCTAGAGTAAACCTTCAAAGATATATCGATACTTCCACATAACCAGTGCACCAAAATGTAAAATCTAACAAACTGTGATAGCCTACATAATATGTGAACTGCAACAAACTGTGATAGCCTATTACGTATTTATTAACAAACGGAGAAGGAAGGTTAGGAAACAAAATAAAAGGATTTTATTTTATTTTATTTTGATCGGTGGAAGGAGTTTATTTAGTTTAACAGAGGACTACCAGTATATGAATATTACCCAAATACAGTTAGAATTACAGGAGTCACATAAATGCCAGAACATAAGATGCTTAAATTAACTAGAACTATCAAGAACAAGGTGACTACCTGCTCTAAAGTATGTTGGGCAAAGTCAGTGGTAGATATCATAACGCCAGCTACAAATGATCCCAGCTCAAGACTCAGCCCCAATTTATCACTACACTGAAAAAGTGCATCCCACAGTAAAGTATTAGATCTGTTAATAAAAAGATAATCATTAATGCAACTGTTACGAGTTGATACTCACCCAAGCTGATAATAGGCAGAAAGCCACAGCAGCAAGCTGATAGAGTTCATTTGTCTGCATACCGACATAAAATATCAGCTGGTTATTAGATTAAGCGCCAGTGTCATCTCAGATACTATGATCAACGGGTATCTTAAAAAACTTCAACTATATGGGGCCCATCAAACTATAAAATTACACCAGGACACCTACAAAAATTTACTCCATTGCTTTACTTAAGTAAAGAAGACTATTATACAGACATAATGAGGTTTATTTTTTACAACTTTGATGAGCCAAGTGGCCAAAAAGACATAACATCCTGAAACAGTAGTTCTTGGCGACAAGGTTTGTGCTAGCCAACAAAATCATATAGATATAGTTCTTAGCTTGTCAAGTATTTTATAGACAACAACAGCAATATAAAATAAAATCTTCAGAGTTCATTATTAATAATCCTATTTAACTCAAAAAGCATATGTATAGAAAAACTTGATTCAAGATATACAAAAAAAGAATATCACCATTAATAACACACAGACAGGTGATTACTTACTTGTGATGATAATTGTATCATTAACTTCAAAAAGCGAGGAACAAAGGACCAGGACAATATAGATGCAACAGCTAGGAAGATGGACAAAAGTAGTAACCTACAAATGATAGTAGTCGCAAATCAACAAAAAAGTTAGGAGCTAATACGAATGATAGAAATAAGAAATGGTTTATCTGGACACTTTGATCAGAATACTAGGTTGTTATCGACCAAAACGAAGTGAATACATTTAAACAGCATCACAATGAACTTAATGAACTTGTAGCACAAAATGAACTTACAGCTTTGCCATTGACATTATTCCTTGCAAAATGCCACTATTGCCACCTAAAACTGGGAGTAGGGCAAAGAGTAAACCAACTGCACAATCCTGCAATGACGAAGACAGAAAAATACTCGTAATAACAAAAGCTAGATATAATGTGCCACCCAGATATATACAAATTATAAAAGACACATATCAAGCAAAGATCTTCTATTACCTGAAAAATGAGTGTTCCAATCGTTACTTGACCATGAAGAGCGTTGTTATTGTTCTTATCAACCAAAAACTTCAAAACCTGGGAGAAGAAAAAGAGGCTGATCAGATGCAACACTGAAAATGGAAAAAAGAAGAAGATAGAGAATAACCAATTAGAAGACTCGATTAAAAAAGCATTACCACTGCAGTTGATGACATTGATAAGAAGGCCCCAACAAATACACCCTCTGATAATTGTGCACCACAAACCTGAACCAGAAGTACAATATATAAATGTAAATAATTAATAATAACAATTTACAGTGTGACTATTGAACAGCTACAACATTGGAAGTGTAATTATATAGAAGAAAATTTTACCAGGGCAATTGTGCTACATAAGAACATAAATATGATTACTTGGAGCAGCCCTCCAAGAACAGCAACAGGCCCAACAACTTTTAACTGCACTACTGAATGCAAATTAGGATAACTTCTACACAAAAAGAGCAAGTCAAAATCTTCGCCAGTTTAACCTACCTTTGTCAAGGAAAACTCAAGGCCTAATGCAAAAAGAAGAAAGACAACACCAAACTGAGCAACAGTTTCAACCTGCAGAAGGATGGAAAAACACCAAATTAATAGTCTATGAGTGGTAAAGGTAACAAAGCTGCACGAAGTTACTAATATGAGATAATACGGCCAGGTGATTGTTAGAATAAAATACTGAGAGACTACAACCGATAGCTTCTAATAAGACATCCTAATGAGAGGCATAGTTGATAGCATACCTGGACCAGTTCACTGATGAAACTCAAACCCCCTGGTCCAATTAGAGATCCCGCAAGCAGATACCCAACGATAACCTAGCATGCAAATGCGTTAAGGGAATGAAATATTCACGTAGAACTCATGCTAAAGACTGAGTCTGGAATTCTATGTTGGATGATGCCTTTAACAGCCAGGTATACTCTCTTTAAAGTACACAAGAGTATCCATATTGCATCACACTGTATCTGGGCATCATAGCGGTAACTGAAAAGAACTTCCAGACCCAGGTGAAAAATATTTAACTAGAAATATTAGTATACAAACCGGTTGTCCCAAACAGGAAAATACAATTCCACCAATTGTAGCAGAAACAATTACAACCACCAAGTCTGAAATTAACCTGCATGAATGCATTTGATGAGTCACGAGTAAATGGTGGTTACAGAGAGAAGACAAATAATGGCAAAGAAAATGTACCTTAAATCGACTTGAAGCACTGGATACTTTGATTTCTTGTTGGACATCACAAAAACATTATCCTACAATCAAGAAGCAAAGACAGGAAGTCAGAAGGAATATAAAATTTGCGAGGATCAATTTACAGCAACAATCTTTCACTTCCCTGTTAACAAACCTTTTTATCAATCAAGGTCGTCGTGTCATCAGAACCTTCATTTTCCAATGAAAAAACATCTTGAAACTGGAACGGTCTAGTGCCACTGCAAGATAAACATTACTTTTATAAGAAACAAATTGCACACTGATTAAACCGAGTTCCCTTTATAGAAAATAAAACCAGCTGACAATAAATCTACTTGAGAAGAGTTTATTCATACTTCTTCTCTTGTGTATCATTTTTCTTGGGCTTGTCATGGGTAATCTTTGCTACAGTCTCCAAAACAGCCTGCACAGAGAGGAAAAACGATCAAAACGATACACAAACTATTAAAAAGAAACAAGAACAGTAAAAGGCAAGTTATTCATGTCTGCAGTTCGATGGGTGTGCAAATGTTAATTACCCAGCCTTACAGGCTAAAAAAAATGCATGTCACTTTGCATGCTGAAGAGATGTTAGGTTGTTAAGATGGTACCTAGCTTAGGAATTTCCCATATCAATTATGCTGTATTCAAATCAAAAGAAAAGGGGACCTGAGAAACACTGTGAAGGCTCATTTTGTTTCGTTCTATCATACAAAAGTGAGAGGTTTCGGCAGATCCCAACTTGAACTGGAAAATAAAATAAGTAAATAACTAACTTGTATATTTCCCTAACTTCTTCCCGAGCTCTCGAGATAGAATAGAAATAAATCTTTGTTATTAATCTGAAAGATACTTTATCAGAGAAGCATCGGCAGTGAAGGCTGAGTGACTCTCCATGTCAATATATATAATCATTAATCAGTTGTTGCCTCAGTGCCAATACAAGCCTTTTTACAGTAAACTAAATTTGAGAAGACGGTCAAAGAAAACGTGAAAACACCAGCAAACACAAAAGGTGGGTGTACCCAATAAGATGAGGTTCTAAGCAAACCCTAGAAGTCTCAATTATAAAGATGATAATTTATTCAACTGTCAAATGATTTTTCTTCAAAACAGTATGGTGAGGTACTGCCATCATAGATACAATTATCAAGCCTAGTTTAATGTGGTATATGAGTGCCGCAATGAAATTTCTAAGAGGAAACATAACCTTGACCAAATAAATGCATACCCAGTCATTTCATCTCGTTTCTGAGTTATTTATAAAACATTTAGACACATCTAGGGTCAATGGCAATATTGAACAAATTTGTTCCGTGAGAAACAGCTGTTCCCAGGACTCAAAATGGAATGATGTACCTAGTTTTAAAAAAATGTCACACCTACTTGTTGATCTGCTACACTGTTGTTGAAGCTGTTTGCATCAGGTTCTGAAACAAAAAAAAAAAAGCGGATAGAAATATTTAAAGAGAGTAATGTTCAATTATAACAAACAACATACAACGTGATTTATTGATTTATGAATGAGCAGAAAATAGCAACTAACAAGCAAAAGAAGATCCATCCATCGAGAAAGGAAAACTGTGTGTTAGAGACAAAATAAAAGTAACTAAATTCGTTCCT
Source organism: Papaver nudicaule (assembly GCA_023529015.1). Classification (NCBI taxonomy): domain Eukaryota; kingdom Viridiplantae; phylum Streptophyta; class Magnoliopsida; order Ranunculales; family Papaveraceae; genus Papaver; species Papaver nudicaule. Next base: position 8,311 of record JAJJMA010043630.1, read on the forward strand.
AACCATCAAAGATGACACTGTGAACACATGTCATCCAAAAATGCACAGAGTAATCCAAGATGCAGTTCTTGACATCATAAACTCCAATTCACATAACAGGCATACTCAATCCATCTTATTCTTTCAGCTTGTATCAGACTAATTAGAGCACTGATACATGTCCTGTGTTATGTTTGCACCACTCTTGGACCAAGGTGACTCGTCCACTACTCAGGTTCTAACTTTCCTTGTTACACACGTCTTATTTGACAAATTTACCAAATATAATCCTGCACTCCTCTTCATACTTCATAACACCTATATTTTAGCATGCCCACATTTAAGGGAAAATTCTGACTACGCCATACATGCCCAAACTCTTAGAACAGATGTTCCTTTATTAATTCAATCTTCACTAACTATTCTAAAACATATATCACTATCATCACGAACAACTATATGCTACTCAAAACTATTCATACAAACTATGGATACCTAAAAATTAGGAGTTAAGACACATCAGAAGTTTGAGGATGCAGGCATTTCTGAGGCAGGGTCCAAATGAATGCTTTTAATCAAAAAAGTTCTTCTAGCCTAACCTGTCCAACAAATAAAGTGTAAAGATTGAAGGCCTGAAAGAAATGAAGGTATCTGAGGCCATAATGAAGACAAAAACTAAGTAGGATATCCTGTTTTGCATTATTAACGAGAATTGAAAGGAACATGATCAACGATATTTTAGCACACAAGTAAGACTACTCAGCAACATTTGGAGATGTTATCCAGCAAGCATGATGTACTAGCAAAATAACCATAAAACTAGAGATTCCATTATGTCCTAAAGAAACTAGGTTACAGCAGCTAAGAGACTGGAAGAGAAATGTGCCGTTCTAATGTCTAGTGTTGCGGCAATCTTACTAACATTATCAGGACCTTAATAATATGTGGACGCCTAGGTACAATAAGGTATTCAGAAATGAATTCCTAACTTAAGTTTCCAACACTAAGAATCATGTACATTGTCAAAGTGTACTGCTCGTTAAAATCAATGCTCAGTACCACCAAATACATAGGTTTCTAATCTGCTACATCATATGAGCAAAATTATTTCTGGAAACCCTAATCTAATCCACAATTGGAACAATTTACCCAAATGAAGTCATCATAAATCAAATAAAAACATAACTAAAAACAACCGCATTAAAAAGGTAAGAAACTAACCTTCAGGCTGATCACTATCAGAAAACTCTTTATCAAGAACATTATTAAAGATCTTAGCAATACTTCCTTCATCAGAATTAGGTGGTGAAGCAGTCATTGATAAATTCCCATAAAACCTTTCTCTTGTTTCTTTATCTGTTCTTCCATTAACATATATACAAAATGTTATCAATAGAATCAAACCTATCGCCATTCTCATATTTGACTTCCCCATTTATTCACAAAAATCAAACCCTAACTTTTTTTCAACAACAAAAAAATCGATCTATTGAAAATTGGAGGAGGAGAACGTCAAATGTTTTGATTCGATCGAATAAAATTTTTCACGAATCAAAACAAATTTCTTCTCTCAATAGATCTCGTTTTTTTCTTTTTTGTTTTTTTGAATCTTTAATTTGTACGTTTTCTCAGAGAAAACAGAACTTATTAGGTTTAAGGCGGGATCGTACGTGTAATACTTGTGTGTATTTCACGAGTATCATTTATACTATTCTTTTGCTATATTTGTCACACGTGTTGATGATGGACCCTGCGGGTCCCACTGTGTTCAGGTTTTGTTAAACGAAGGGTCTAGCATCAGGGAATATGTGAGGTTATATGTTTGTGTTTCACAGGGTAGAAGTAGCTGGATGAGGTTAATACGTGTTTGTCGTTAGGTGGTACTTGGGAATCAAGTGGTTTGAGATTAGGAATCTGGATATGTCTGAAAATATCTGGGAATTCTGTTGGAATGGGTTGACCGGATGATTTTTACCGGTAGAAAGTCTCCGCCAGTTCTCCGCCGGCGCAAATTTAGTCAAAACGGCGAGCCTGGAAGGGGGAAGCACGGTCTGTTAGGAGGCAAACACATCTAGGTTGTTGTGCAATTGGTATAGCCAGGTTAAACGCATGCCTAGTGAACTTTAATTATCCTACTTTCATGCACTTGCCAAATGTCAAATGCCATTGTGGGGCAAATTCCTAGAGCTAATAATAGTGTAGAGTGAAATGTTTTTTGTTGCGGAGAACTCGTGAAGTGAAAGTAAATAAACTATGGATCACTTGAATTCGTCTATATGCATAATTACCACAGACCTATGCGGGAATTAGGCACTTCACCTCTATCCCTTTCAAGCAAAGGTCATAGGAGTAGTGTTTTTTTTCCTTTTTTTTTTTTTCCTCTCATTCACTTAGAGCAAGGGTTATAGGCATTCTCATTCTTTCAAAAAGAGGGACTACCAGTCAGACTAAATTAGGTGCTATTGTGAGATACTACCAATTTTCTTTGGTCTCAAATTCTTTCAACCTCTCCTTCGATCGAGTGAGAACTCGGTAGTATTGCACAAACTTAGTTTGTCGTGTGAAGAAAATGAAACAAAAATGGCGAATAATATGTCGTTCGCAAAAAATGTCATTTTTTTATTAATTTTCTTTTTTTGCAAAAAGATTTATAGGACGGTATACTAAATGTCATATATTTCAAAATTTGTTTTTCGAAAAACTTTCCCTCTGTCTTTCATTTTCAGAAATAATTTATACACAACAATATGTCGTATGGTCTTCTTTTAGACTTTCGTCATAGGGGACTTCCACTTTCATATGGATAGTCTCTTCTTCAAAATGAAGGAGTTAGTCTTCAAATGAGACTACATGTAAGAAAGGATCTTAGGAGTTGAATAATGGTGTAGCAGTGCAGTCCACTGTGGGAATTTGGATAAAACACCCTAAACGAAAAATGTTTACCCGCTTACTAAAAAGTTAGGTGTTTTAAAATCAAAAGAAGTCAAATCTGTCTGCCCCATAAATATAAAATACATATGAAAAATAAGTTATGTGGTGAAACGGTAAATATTTACCCGCTTAAGTCACTTTCTTCTCAAGCGGTAAAATTTACCCGCTTACTGAAGCCTTTCGCTCTCCGCTTCACCTGAAGTAGGAATCCAGTTAGTTAAGGGTAAAACAACTCTTCCTTACTCCCATAATGGGAGCTTATTTATGGTTTTTCTCAAGACTACTTCATTTTAAAGTAGAAACTGATTGTCCATATCCCTTGGTCTTAATAAGGAGTGGAAACAACAATTTTCAAATGATAAGGTTTTATGAAAGGACTGATGTTGCAAGAACTTACTAAAACCATTATCAAAATGGTGGTTTGCTCTTCCATCTCCCTATTTAAAAGGAGAATTACTTGTAATTAAGTTAACAAATAGTATGCATAAAAAGGATAGAATCAATGGAAATCAAGCCTTATTAGAAGGCTTGATTTAAACAAGATTAAGTTTGAACAAGTTAGAGATCAATTGTTGTATGGATGGAAGGCTGAAGGTGAAGTCAAAGGTTATTCCAATTGGAAAGGTTTTTTTGTTATCAAGATAGATAATGAAAATGATAAGATCAGAATTGGTCAGAAAGCTCTTGGAAAGTGGCTGTTCAAAAGTAAAGGATTGGGTTAATCAAGAAAATCAGAGATCTTTTTTAGCTAAGGTGTTAATTAAGTTTTCGGGACATAGTTTGGAATACTGGACAGAGGAGAAATTGTTAGCTATGGGTAAGGCTTTTGGCAGACCTATACAGGTAGATACTAAAACTTTATCTATGAACTTCGTTTTTTTTTTTTTGCTAGTGCTTGGTTGAAATCGACTTTGCAAATAAGATTCCAGATAGATTTTGGGTTGGCGAAGATGACAATGATGGTGAAGATGGGTTCTGGCAGTGTGTTGAGATCCCTAAGGTCCCAAAAATTTGCTCTCATTGCAAATTGGTGGGACATTTAGTATCTGAATGTAGACCTAAAAGTAAGGATGTTCCTAATGAGATTGAAGATACTTTTGTTGTAAATGAATACTAAGAAGAAGAAAAAGAAGCCTAAGATCCCCAAAGAAACTCTCTCTTTGGAGGAAATTCAGGAAGCTAATATGTTGAGTGGTGAAGTAGGAGTACAACCGGTTATAGAAGGGGCGATATCTTCATTTTCTGATCCGTCCATCCCCATGGTTTCAAAAGATACAACAGATTATGAGGCCTTGATAAAGAGCAGGAGGTTGTTTATTCTCCTTTAGCAATGAAAAAACTATGAACAACACAAAGTTGACTGTATTTGAGCCAAGTCTAGCATCCAACTCCAATGTGAGCGGTAAGCCTAGCGACGGGTCTCTTCCCTCATGCTACAAAAAAAAAAAATGTTTTCAAATTATTCAAGGTCCTAATAATATCTCAACAGATAAGCTTATGGAGGAAGGTTCTAGTTGGGGACTCACTTTTCCTCCTTCGAAGAATGTGCAACAAAATATGTTTGGTAACCTTGTAAAGAATCACAAGGGTCTACTATAGAGGAGGTTGATGATAGTCATTCTTGATAGTAGCAAGCGTTCTTGTTTTGTTACAAAAGTTACAACAAGAGAGTTGTATTTCTTAGGTTCGTTGAGAGGATTCATCTTTTGTTGTTTTTTTTTCTTTCTTTTTGCTTTAGTTGTAAGATAATTTGTACATGGGTAGAAATATCTTTTTGGCCCATGTGAACAATCTGGGATAATATGGATATTGCTAAGCCTATTGGGTTTCCATAAGAAGTAGTCCTAATATCGCTTCCTTGATGGACGGTCGAGATCTAAAGCTAATCTTAAATCCTAGGACCTTGGTCCTCTCTCTGCCTATAAAAGGAATTCTATTACCATCACAATAGGGTTCAAGAAAACAAACAACTCATTTTCATATAAGGGCTAAGAGAGAGATACTGAGAGTGCCACAAGGTATTATGGCTACTAAAGATGATTGGAGAAGTACGATGGATCAGCGTTACCAGGTATTCCGTATAAACTACTCTTGCATATTTTAATGGTGATTATCATGAAGTTCACGATCCTGCGATTTACGGTATCTATTAATTAAATTCTTACATTAGTTTCTTCTTTGTGCTTTTGTTTTTGCACGAGATTTTGCGCTCTCTTTAAGATGTTCTCTTCCGCACACGGCTTGTGTGCCTTTAATATATTTTTTCTTGATCGATCAAAAACAAAAACAAAAACAAAAAATGCACAAGGTTTAGCCAAAACAGTATTAATGATCAAGAAAAAGAGTCTAAATTCTAAACAAATTTTAATTTAGAAGAATCCGTCAAAAGATGTAAAATGTAGAAAATCTCACTTGTGCGCCACTTTTTCATTTGTGGATATGCGGTGTGTTTTAGCTCGTTGTTATTGCAAAAATATGAGCCTTTTCAGTTGGAAACAATGTTTCCGCTATTTGCTGGGTTCTCGACAAACACCTTCTTTAAACCCACTTCATTACGAAAATCTAGTTTTTCAGGGAATACATCGGAATAAAATATTTCGGGTGGGAGGTTTCTTATTCACTACTTGAGCAGAAACTAAATTTCTACCTACGAAGGTATTATTGCGAAAATGTCATCTCGACTTCAATCATGGCAAGGTAAATTGATAAACCAAGCAGGTCGAAGCACTTAAATTCAGTATGTACTAAGCACTATGAACCAATATCAGATGACTTGTATGCATATTCCACAAAACACACTCGATCAGATGGATGTTATTCAACGACATGGTGGAACAAGCCTAATTCCAGGGGTCTTCATTTAAAGGCTTGGTCTTCATTATGTAGACCAAAGTGAGATGGTGGAATGGGATTCCGCAACCCTCGAGCCACTAATGAAGCTTTTATTAATAAATTACCATGGTGAATGCTCACTGAACCTCATGCTATGTGGGTTCAAATTTTGGCTGCAAGATTAGTTTTATAGTTATAACCCACTCTATACGATTTTGAAACATAAGGGTTCTTGGGTTTGGGCGCAGCATCCAGCGAGGTCTTCAATGGGTGAAAAAGTTTCAAGTCTAGGTGCTTGGAGATGACAACAATATACATGCTCTTCTTGATCATTGGATACCATGAGAAACTTTTTCTCCTCCATCAGTTACCTCTCGTTATAGGTATAACCCCAGACCTATAGTGAGTGATTTCTTCCTTCCTGACACTAAAATGTGGAATCACTCTCTCTTACAGCAACACTTTAGTGCAAGTACAAGTTATTCTTTCACTTCATATTCCAGCCCAGGGTGTTGATACTAGACGATGGTCCTTAACCCGAAGTGGTTATTCTCTTTCAATGTTGCTTACAGAGTTATACTCCACAGTATAAATCCTGCCACTCAGTTATCTCCTTATACTTCAGATTATTGGCTCAAGTTATGGCACTTGGAAGTTCCCTACAAGTGTCAGTTTTTTATGTGGAAGTTATCTCATGACATTCTTCATGTGAAAGCTACTCTCCGGCGACATAGTCAGATTCAAGACACTACTTGCCCCATGTGCAGTGCCTTTGTGGAAACGACTGCTCAGTTACTAATGCAATGCCCTCATGCTACTGAAAGTTTGGAACCGGCTTTTACCGGAAGGTCTTACCAATTTCTCTACTCAGTGGTCAATTCGGCTTCGCACTTGGAATGATCCCCATCATGCTTTCAATTTTAAGAATAAATCCTTAGTTAACACTGTTGTGGTAATCATGTGTTCCCATGGAAAGTGCGATGCTCCATGGTTTATGGACACAACCTCCAACTCCTGCTGTGATCGTACATTTAATAAGGACCTTTTGTGATTATTATCATACCTGTTGGAGTAATACTAATAATTTGCAGGTGCAACCAAATCTGCCTCAGCCTTCTTCGGCCGTAACTGCACCCAATCCACGCTCTTGCTCTAATTCATGTCTTCGTTTGCATGTAGATGCTTCGCTCATCCCTAACACTCATGATGCAGGTATTGAATGCCTTATTACTACTAATTCTAATCGCTTTGTGGCAGCCTCAGCAGTGCGGATACTCTTCATAAAGCCCTTCAATGGATTAATTTCTACTGAATTCCTATGTGGAGATTTTAAGTGACCGTCAATCAGTCGTCAGGGGTATTAATAAATTCGAGTCTGCTGTATCGTGGAAGGATTAATTCGACATTGTCGACTCCTGTTAGATAGTTTAACTGATGTTAAAGTATCTTTTCTTGAAAGAGATCATAATCATGTTGCGGATGAACTAGTCAAGTATGCTACAATATCCGGTTGTTATCAGGAATGGTGGAATGTATTACCTTTTTGTATTGTATCCTTTATGTTTAACACTTGTGTAAACCCTTTCAAAGCTTAATTGAAATTCTTCGTTTGTTCATAAAGTAAAAAAATAAAAATAAAGATGGATGCTTACCACTTAACAGCTGACCCGGCCAGATTGCCCTCTTGCCATGTAATCGTTGCCTAAGCTTTGCCTTGCCTGCATCTAACAGATGAACAGCACATACACACAAAAGATGCTATACTTCATCTATGACACTAGACTTAG
>JAJJMA010043633.1:0-18202 GCA_023529015.1 Papaver nudicaule
AGGGCATAACAGTAACTAAAAGTACAAAAATTATAATGAGGGCATAATAGTATTTACAGGATTTTGAAAGTGATTCTCAAATTCATTTCAGACAACAACCACAAAATCTTTCTACAAATACAACTGCGAAATCAACTGATTCAACATGGATGTCCTTCATTTGGAATATATATATCTACGTTTTCTATTTTGATGAAGTAGTAAAATGAAACTCATCACTGCACGTGCAAAACGCGTGGCACATGATCTTGTAGGGAACAAAATGCTTGTACAATATAGGAGCAACCGACAGTCTTCCGTACGTGTGCCCTGTAACTTTCAAAAAAATTTTATCTAAGAACCAACTCTCACACACACAAAAGAAAAATGTGCAGAAACCAAGGTTTCATTTGCAAATGACCAGAAAAATTCAGTACGAAAGTTTCTCCTAATTGCAACCCCCAGTTACTGGGAGCAAGAAAACCTCCCAAATTTCTGTAAATACAAAGGAAAATTCGATAAAGTACCCCTATTTTGAAATATACTAGAGAAAATTATCCCAACTTTTTAAATTTTTTCTAAAATACCCTCTTGCTGACCGTTTTATTTAATGTAACAGTTTCCATCCGTTAGTGGGGGTTAAGTGTGAGGTGGAACTTGTTAAATGTCCAATTCACCTTTCAAATTTAACCACCACTTGAACCTCCCATACCACCTCCACCTAAACCCCCTACCACCACCACATGTACCCCGAACCACCACTTAAACCCAGCCCCCACCCACCACCACCACCAAAACCATGAACCACCACTTGACCTCCTACCACCACCACCAACTAAACCATGAACCACCACTTGAACTTCCTACCACCACCACCACATGCACCCCGAACACCCACTTAACACCCCCTCCCCCCCCACCCCAACGACCACCACCGGAGGTGGTGGTGGTGAGGGTCTGGGGGTATCTTGTAATTTGACTACCCATTTTGACTTGTCAAACGAATTTTGACCAACTTAGATGGAAAATATAACGGAAAGGATGGTTTGAAAATTTTAAAATTTATTGAGTACTCTTCTTTAGCATATTACAGAATGAGGGTACTTTATCAAAAATCTCTAAGAACTAACTGAACCAAGCGTCGACCAAAGGTTGACTACATCCTATTACCAAAATATATTAGATAATGGAGTATCTTGGTCGTTCTAGCTGAGCAGGATTTGGTGCTTCATTTCTTTCTAAATCAAAACCGGAGAAAGCTTGTAGTGTGTACAATTATTCACCTGCTTATGTCTCAAGCAAGTTTATTGGAATTAAGCTCGCTTTCAATGTCGATGTGCATCAGGACCAAAACTTACTATTTTGGGTAAACAAAATATCATTACAAAATGCATCTGACATGATATGGCCAAAGTTGAACTGATTCATTATTCGTAATTCTAATAGATGTCATATTAGAACATGAAATATTTTGTATTTTGTTAGAAATTAATATTACACAATGAAAAAAAAAATCAGAAAACATATTTCCAAAATCAGAATAAACATATAAGATATAAATATAAATATAAATACACACTTCAGAAGTAATACTATTTACATATTATTAATAATGTACAAAATTTCGGATACTAAAATTTTAAATTCAAATACCTCTACATCTGAATTTGTATCCGATTAGTTTCGTATTAAGATATCTAAATCCGATTAATATTTTCGGATAATATCATGTACTAAATTTAAACGGATTAAAGTCTCAATTGAATTGAATTGCCAGAGACCAGACCAGACCGCAACCACTTTGTCTTATTGTTGGACTCGTTGGGTTTGCTGTTTTGCCTGTCTCCCTGCCCTGTATATAACCCCTGCATACCAACCTATCCTATCATTGTAGATTGTTTTGTTTTCCATCTTTAAGTACTGTACAGTATAACGTGCTCTCCAGAGAACCAAAAAATTCTTCACTTACTCAGCGCTACACCTTCTTCTTCTTCACTTACTCGGTATGTGGTTGTTTCCTCTGCATCCTTTTTTTTCTTTGGTTAATCTGTGAGTTTTTTTTTAGGGTTTGAGACTTGATGAGTATCATATGTTCAAGACTTGAGTATCTGCATGATGGTTTTTAATTTCTTGTTCTTATGAAATCTTGTTCCAAGTTACTTGTCTAATATGTTTTGATGTGTTTTGATGTTTGGTTGTGGTGTTAATCCTGGACTTAATTTTCTCTCATATTTACTTACTATTGCTTTTTCCAGTTTCAGATTTAGCAAAGCTTTTGGCTTGGGGTGTTGATTTAGAGAAGAAGCAGAGGAAGGGTCAGAGAAAGAAATCCTTTGGAGGTAAAAGTGAAGTTATTTGACTAATATCATTTTAATCTTCAAAGATTGGTGATTTTCACAAATTATTTATTTTGTTACTTATACTCTCTCTAAAGCTTAAGAAATGTCAAACATGCAAGTATCTCTTTCTTGTGGTTCGACGAGGATTAGAAACTAGCCTAGTTCATTCACACAAGGTTGTGATATATACCAAAGGATGCTGAAATCACTGTTTGGCACTGTCTTTCTTCTAAAATTTTCTATTAGAAAATGATTTTAGGTTGTTTAGGTGGGACTTGTGTTAGCAGGTGTCTTTGTTTCTTACTGAGCTAGTTTTGATGTCTCAAGCAACTTATATATGTTGAGATTTGCTGAAAGGACCATTAAGGCATAAAAAATTAAACAATTATGAGTTTTATCCAAGTTTACAAACTTATCATGAAATTTTGCTTGTATTCCACCTGGCACACTCTCATCTCAAGGTCTCAGCACCCATTGACAATGCATTTTCCTTCCCTCTGATTGAGTGTCCACTGCCTCACCTTAATCAGTTTTGCTCTCAGAACTCAGCTTGTTTTCTCCTTGGCATTTAGTTGAAAAAGTAAGTTTACTATTTTGGGTAAACAATCTTTACAAAATGCACCCGACATGATATGGCCAAAGTTTACTGATTCATTATTCGTAATTCTAATAGATGTCATATTAGAACATGAAATATTTTGTATTTTATTGGAAATTAATATTACATAATGAAAAAAAATCATAAAAAACATATTTCCCAAATAAGAATAAATATATAAGATATAAATATAAATATAAATACACACTTCAGAAGTATACTATTTACATCTTATTAATAATGTACAAAATTTCGGATACAAAATTTTTAAATTCAAATACCTCTGCTTCTGAATTTGTATCCGATTAGTTTCGTTTCGGATATCTAAATCCGATTGATATTTTCGGATAATATCATGTACTAATGCGAATTCAAACAGATTCTCCACTGGAGTTTCTTCATCTCTTCCAGGTCAATTTCCCTTGCAAGGCGAGTACACCACTTTGTCTTTAAGTGATTCCACATAAGAAACTTAAGACCCAATTTAAATAGAAAATAATAACCAATTTAACTTATTTCTTTCATAATAAAGATGATGAATCCTCAAAGTTACACAAGTGTTACAGAATTCGGAGTTTAAACTCTAATAGAGTTCCCACTGATTCTCCTTTCCAAATGTTTTTAATAGCATATTTAATATAAAAACTAAAGAGTTTTTTTGTTTTTCAGGCAGTAACACATAGGAAGCTTTTTCCAAATACTTACTACAAACCACAAATAACTAGCTAGCAAGACTAACGATAGAAATATCACAATGATATACTGGGTGCGATAAAATGATAGATGAAACTTTGCCAAAACAATATGCCGCAATCATTAGTACGACCCAACCAATAGCCCATGACCCGGTAAGAAAACCTAAGATGACTTGGCATCTGATCCCACTTACTTGAGATTTTTTCATCCAAATCTCACTAGTATCCTTGGACCCATCCTTAGACTCCTTAGCTTTCTTGATTAATCCTTGTAGGTTCAAAAGAACACTAGTATACAGGAGTAAACTTGAGCCACTCAAAAAAAGTACACATATCAAATAAACCATGGTATGCGGTGGCGCATCTGTGTTGGTAACTCCAAACATAAAGCTTGTAATTGCACCTGCACAGAACAAAGTATTTTATTTATTGGTATAAAACTTTCGGTTAACTTGACTTCTTTCTCCAATGCCGAAACTGAACATGATATTATTGGTTTTAATTCCTGCAAATGTAAATAAAATTCATAATTTTGAGTTATGCGAAGGAAAAAAATCCATTAAGAAACAACTTTATAGAATTAGACGGCTCAAAAGAAGATAGATAGGTAACCTAAACAATATTTGCAGGCGCACATGTTTCAGTATGAATGATGGCCATAGGTTCCAACTGAATCGTGCATTCGCCGTTTAGACTGCAAGAATAAATTAACATTATAAGATTTGAAATCACAGTTTAACGTATTTTTTGGTAAGGAGTGAGAACTATCAATTATTGATGACAAATATACCTTAATTGACTTATACTTTTGCTTGTGGCAAAGATTATACTGGAGACGACGGAGGTTTCAAGTCCTTCAGTTTCGTTTAAGCGAATGTTATCTATGATGTCTACATGTAACCAATATAGTAAGAATCATGCCTGGGGAAAGAAAAGTGACCAGTGAATATTAAAATGGATTTGGAATAGCTACCAGAACCTCTACCTCATCAATGAATAGAACTCCATGATGAAGTTCTATCTTCTCCATCAATTATTTTTTTAGCAACCTGACGGAAATTAAATTATAAGTTGAAACTTGTCTTTAAATTTGTCCAAGAAGCAAGAATTTATTGGAATATCCAAGAATGAATACCTTGTCTATTTCACTCTATATAGGTGTTCAAGGTTATCTCCTCGTACTGAATTCTTTCGCACAAGAGCACATATTTCCATGACCTCGTAGTCCAGCAATTGCCTCATCGAGGTCATGGAGGCTTATGTCATATGAAGAACACTATCAGTTAAGCAATTTAAAATAAACTACATATGCATTATAAAACAGTATACAAGTTAAGTTATACAATAATAACTATGACAAAAAATCACATGCAACGTTATAAAAAACTAAAACTAACCTGGATCATCTCTGCCTTATGAACCTCTCCTTTAGAAAAGGCACATAAATCTGTTCCTCACAATCATTTTCTTTGGAAAAGGCATCGCTTCTGCCTATCATTACAAGGGCTCTCGTCTGGATATCAATGTAAATGATGTCTCCAACGCGTATCTGGTAAGTTAAATTTTATGAACATGTCATGCCTAAGGTAACAAGATGAAACTCGATGCCCAAACCTAGGTGTGGGTCACAACACAAAAGGCTACTTGTGTGTGTATGTGTGAAAGAAGAGGTGAAATGAAATCGACTGACATACCATAATAATGCACGACGCAAAGCAAATCTTTTTGGAGCAAAGAATAAACGGAATGAAAAAAAAAGGTTAAGATACGCAACACCTCCACTGACTCTAAACGGTGTCATGCTTCTTGTTAGGGCATTGTCCGGTCAAACCCACTAGCGTTGGTATGTCAAGCTAGTTGTCAGTTTTAGGTGTCAAAATTCAATTCTTGATTTAGCCTACTAGAGTTTAGATTTCGGAAATGGGATATAGACAGAGTAGTAGAGACCTTGAAGACGAAGACTGTGAAGACAAAGAAGACATCAATTATTCTTCATCGACAAAAGGTTAGTAGGAGTTATGACTTTATGGATATTCTTCTATTCTACTTTCTCTATTCTTTCGAAATATAGTCGACTACTTTAGTAGTGATAATAGCGATTGAGATCGTGTTCTTGTGTAACATGGCTTTATGTCATGACCAGTATTTGATCCCACGAATACTGTGAATCAAGAATGCATGAGATAGATTCGATGCCATATGTCCATTACAATGGTTTGCTTGCAAACTGTTATGTTGGATATGGATGAATCTAAAGGAGTACTCTTGAGCAAAGAGCCTGTGGATCACAGCTGAGGACGTTCTCACGTCTAAGTTCTGGCTTAGCCCAGTACTTCCAGCGGAATCCGGATTTGACCTAATTTGACCAGCAGGCCGTCGACGACATGCTTGTTAAGAGCAAGAAGAAGAAAACTCATGTGGAAGACCTCAGAGAAATATTTAATCACATGCGTATTACTAAACTAAAAATCAACCCGGCGAAATGCGTTTTTGGTGTGACTTCAGGAAAATTCTTGGGATATGTTGTCACGAAGAAAGGAGTGGAAGCGGATCAAGTTAAGATTAAGGCAATTATAGATATGCCCTCGCCGGTGACAGTAAAAGATGTTATGCGGCTCAATGGAACTTTGGCATCGCTTACCAGGTTCTCCGACAAATGCAAATTATTCTTCCAGACATTGAAGAAAGGAGAAAAGTTCAACTGGACTGAGGAACATGAGGCTGCCTTTCAGGGTATTAAAAAGTATCTCGCTACTCTCCCAGCGATTCAACCACCCGAGCACGGCGAGGAACTCAGAGTCTATCTCGCCGCAACACCTTTTGCCATCAGTGCTGTGCTAGTCAGAACCAAAGGCGGAGAAACGCCTATCTATTATATCAGCAGAACACTACAAGGTGCAGAGAAGAATTATACCAAGATTGAGCAGTTGATTTTGGCGTTGGTCTTTGCATCTCAGCGGTTACGTCCATATTTTCATGCTCATCCCATTGTTGTCCTGACCAAAACTCCAATAGAGTCTATCCTGCACAGTTCTCAAAGAGTGGGGCGAATCGCCAAGTGGAATCAGCAAATTGAGCAGTTCGGCGTCCAATACGAAATACGTACGGCACAGCGTTCTCAAGTTATCGCAGACTTTCTCGCCGATTTCCCAATTGAGGAAGAAGAAGAGATAGAAGAAATCCCGTCCTCCCTGGATGAACGAGAAGAAGAAATGCCAGACCTATTGAAGTGCAGTCCTAGCGGATGGGAAGTTTATGTAGATGGTTCATCAAATAAAGAAGGAAAAGGAATAAGAATTGTCCTAACCTCGCCGAAAGGAGCCAGAATAGTACACTCACTGAGGCTAGACTTCCCGACGACTAATAATGAGGCAGAATATGAAGGGGTTATTCACGCTATGCGAATACTCATCGAAATGGGCATCAATGACGTTAGACTAACAAGCGACTCTCAGCTAGTGATTCGGCAAATCTCTGGACGATATCAGACAGCAGACCCGTCTTTGCAGAAGTACCTAAAACTTTCTAGGGAGTATGCCCAGAGGATCACAGGTATCAAGTTTCGCCACATTTGCAGAAAGGACAACAGGCACGCCGATGCTTTGGCGTTCATATCCTCAATGATGACAAATCCGGATGTCCCTTCAATAGCTATTGAAAGAGTGAAGCAATCATCGGTAGCAGAGCGAGAACAAAGAGAGGTGTTGACAACAAGCACTGAAGAATCAACAAAGACAGATTGGAGAACGCCAATACGGTATTATTTGGATCACTTAACGCTACCAGGAAAGCAAATCTTATCTCACCAAGTCATAAGTCGATCGGCGAACTATGAACATCGAGAAGGAATCTTATACCGCCGGTCATTTTCCGGGCCATTGCTACGTTGTGTATCAAGAGAAGAAGGCAAGAAATTACTGGAAGCAATCCATGAAGGAGACAGTGGGAATCACAGTGGCCAAAGAGCTCTTGCTTTAAAAGTCAGAATGCAAGGGTACTATTGGCCTTGGATGAATAGTGATGCTAAAGAACATGCTCGCCGATGCAAACAATGCCAGCTGTATGGAAGAAAAATTAAAGCGCCAGCGACATCTTTAAATTCAGTGCTCAGCCCTTGGCCCTTCGCCAAGTGGGGCATTGACATCATTGGACCGCTAACTACATGCACAGGACAGCGGAGATATATCTTTGTGGCGACAGATTATTTCACCAAGTGGTGTGAGGCCAAGGCTATCAAGAAGAAGACATGACAAGAAGTATTCACATTCGTTTGGGAGAATATATTTTGCAGATTTGGTGTACCGGCGGAGATATGCACAGACAATGGAAAGGAACTGGTTGGCGACAACATTAGAAAGTTACTCGCTGATTACAGTGTCAAGCTAGGAAAATCAACTCCATTATACCCCCAGAGTAATGGACAGGCGGAAGCCACCAATAAGACTATTGGAATGGGACTAAAGAAAAGGCTGGAGAAGCATAAAAAAGCATGGTGTGAGCATTTACACAATGTTCTATGGTCTTATAGGACTACGGTCCGAGAAGCAACTGGAGCATCTCCTTTCTTACTCACTTTTGGTGTTGAAGCAGTACTTCCATCTGAAGTAATCTTGCCAACTACAAAGCATGAGGCATGGGAAAATAATCTAAATACTGACTTGATTCTGGCCAAGTTCGATGATTTGGAAGAACAGCGGTTGATCGCTCTTACACACATGGAAAATTACCATCGCCGACTGTCTAGAGAATACAACAAGCGGGTGATCCCAAGAGAATATCAGCCTGGCGAGTTGGTACTTCGAGAAATTCCCCCATCTCAGCGAAAGGGGTGCAGGAAGTTGGAACCCACATGGGAAGGCCCTTATGTGGTTAAGAGAGCAGCGGGAAGCGGAGCTTATGTGTTGATTGATGAACATGGCGTGGAACTCGCACATCCTTGGAACGCCAAGTTCATTAAGAAGTATTATCCTTGAAAGAAACAATGTAAAATCCGAGGTCTTGGGCGGGCATAATACCCAAGAAATCTTATTAGCGTATGTAAAACAACAGTAAATAAGATCCGGGGATGTAGGTTTGCTATCATGCGCCGAACCCCGTTAACAAGTCACAATGTCATTTGCATTTTTCGCTAGGTATTCTAACTACAGCGACGATTAAAGCCTAAAGTTTCAAGAGCATAATATGCTGAGGCAAAAATGCCCATTATCAGGCTATTAAGCCGCCTACTGAGGCAAAAACGCCCAATAATTTCAAGGCAATAAAAGCCACGCAAAAACCCTGATCAGGTACCAAGGCCAAGCGTCATCTCTAAAGGCATAATGCCCAAATTAATAAAATCCATTAGAGCTAAGATCTCTTGCACAGAAGAAATGAAAGCTTACTTGCTTCATTGAGTGAACAACCTCCTTGTAAATGGTAAGTCCGACCCAGGAATTAGCTGTAAGGCCAGTCGTGTTACTTGTTGGTCTGTAAGTGTTTGGCAACTAAGACCCTTTGCTGTAGCATCACATCGGCGGTGCCGCCGGTGTGCTAATTCTCCTACGCCGTAGCATCACCTCTGGCGGACGCTATAGTGCAATAAGCCTACTGGGCGACCCAAACAACTTATATTAGATCGCCGACGGGCACAAGTAATTGATACGGCTGGGGTGCTAACCTAGGCTCTGCATGAAATTGTTGGCTGTACAAGCACAGGACTTCACTCAATAGCAAGTTAAGTCTTTGAAGACAAACATGGAATGGACATGCCAAATTAGCAAAGGAGAATCACACACCAGTAACAGATAATGAAAGCATAAAAACTGTGTTTTCAGGATAATACCTAGAAGGAAATATTGTTCATTACAAAGGAAAATAGCAAAGGAATACTAAAAGGAAAATATCAAAGGAATACTAAAAGGGAAATAGCAAAGGAATACTAAAAGGGGGCACTCCATTCTCTCTTGCTTCAGTATCTGGGATCTGCAAAGGGACTGGACACCTCAGCATCTTGATTCGCGGGAGTTGGGCTATCTTCCAAGGATAAAGACAAATCTTGATCACTTTCCTCGAGGTTTTTCTTTTCTTCATTTGCCGCTTCAATCCCCTCAGGCTGGCCCCTCCCCTGGTTTTCTCCTCTGTCTTTTCCTTCATTCACTTCTTCTTCATCTTCTTCTTCCTCCTCTTCTCCCTCGCCGCTTGCTTCTTCATCTACATTTTCTTCTTCAACATCTTCTTCTCCGCTTTACCCAGATCCCTCGCCATCCCGATCACAATCTACAACCTCTTTCACGGCGGAAGATTGAGGAACAATGACATACTTGGCAGGGATCTCAAGATTGAGCTTGGGGTATTTTTCATTCACATACTCTTGTACGGCGACAAAATCCATGAGAAGAAGTTGTTCCTTATGCTTGGCATCCTTAGCTTGGAGATCCTTTTGGGCCTGACTCAAGTCAGCTTGGAGTCCATTTTGGATTTCTCCCAAATACTTCACTTTGCTCTCAAGACCGGCAATACTAGCTTGGCACTTATGGTGATCTTGAAGCTGAAGATTCAGCTCGGCGATCTGGTTGGGGCATTGGCGATGTTCTTCCAGAGCCCGATTCAACCTCTCCTCACAGCCGTTGTGATGAACGAGTTTCTCAACCAGATCAGAAATGGTTTCAGTACAAAGTTTATGATCCTCCACAACCTTGTTTTGCTTCTCCAGTTCGCTCTCCAGCTGCTTGACTCGCTCTGAGAAAAGTAAAATAAATGGTTAAGAACCGAGGCAAAATAAGGGAACATCGGCGAAGTTTCCTAGGAATCTACCTTCTAATTCGTTCACGTGCCTACAAGCGCTGGTATGGGCTTCTACAAGGAGTTGTATATGGGACTCAAATTTAGTATTAACAGAAGAACCCGTCACATCGGCTACTTGCTGTAGCTGGGACATTAGCTGATCGTTGAGCTCCCTAGCCCTATCACCATGAATCTTTGAGAAATCTTTCCATCTTTGCATTTCTTGTTGGGCGAAATCCCTCTCAGAAATTGTTGTGTTAAGGCGAGAGGCAAGCTTGTCGGCCCTCGTTTTCTCTTCTTGGCGTAAGGAGCTCGCTCTCATATGATCCACCATGGCAGCTTCTTTCCGCTTGTTATTAAGCTCTGCCAAGCGGCGGGCATTATCTCGTTCACTTTCAATCCACCTTACGTTGGCTTGGGAAACTTTGAGAAGATTATCAAGGTTAACATTTAATTCACTAACATTATCTAACTCACGACGGTACCACTTAATAGTCTTAGCCTGGCCAAACAGCAAATCGCACTGCCTAGCATTAGCATCCGCCAAGTTATCTATCTCGGTTTCAACTCGCTTTAGTCGGGTGTCAGAATGCTGCCGGCAACCTTGGAAGGGGCAAGATCTAAGGGTTTCAGCGAAAGACTAGAAGTGCAAATAAAACTCACAACTAATAAGCTAAGGATAAGAAGTACCTT
Organism: Papaver nudicaule; assembly: GCA_023529015.1. Taxonomy (NCBI): domain Eukaryota; kingdom Viridiplantae; phylum Streptophyta; class Magnoliopsida; order Ranunculales; family Papaveraceae; genus Papaver; species Papaver nudicaule. The sequence continues at coordinate 11,067 of JAJJMA010043633.1, forward strand.
GGAGTTCACCGCGTTCATTAGAATCCTTGACGCTAGCATTAAACCACTTGGTTGCATCTGCTTCTTTTTCCTTCAATTGGCGCTCAAGATCCTTGTTCTCACGGGTCAAGAAATTTCACTAGTGGAAATAGCCTGTTTTAACACGGCTGGGGTGTGTAGTTAAACACGGTTTTGCTACACACGCCATCCGTGTTAAAAAGCGTGGCAGTTTAGGCGTGTTAGTTGGTGTAACACGCATAGATGGGGTAGCAGTTCTGCTACGCACTTGGGTGTGTAGTTATACTGCTACGCACTTGGGTGTGTAGTAGTATCCGTAGTAGTCTAGGTTTCTGAATTAAAAAAAAAATGATTCAGTTTCAGCTGCAGTCAGAAAAGGCTGAGCTGATTCCAATCTGATTCAACCTGAATTTAAATTCAGATTTGGCTGAATACCTAAACCCGTTCTGACTGAGCAGAAACTATACAAACATTACTAAGGAATGAAACATTACTAAGGAATGAAATTGTATTCATAAATTCATTGTGTTGATTACAAAATTTGAAACTGAATATAATTTACATTAATGATTCACATCTTCACCGACATCTAAGTCTGGAAGATAAACTGAAATATACATTGAGAAAACATTATACCTTTTGGTAATGGTGGTCATATGAACTGAAGTGAATTTTACATTCCATGGCCAACTTGTATTGCTTGCTGCAGAAATTTGGATTTGCACTGGTCCATCCATGTACCCTAGTATCTTTGTTCGCACTGGTCAACTGAATACATGAACTTGCTATCTACCTGCACCAAAAAGTAAAATGGTCAGTAAACTTCACGCCTTCATGTACAATTGGCAGTCAAATGCCACACAAAAATAATCAAAATATACGAACACATTTATCAAAACAACAATAAAAAGAGCACACATCGGCACATTCAAGTTTTCAACAACAATCTCTAGCCTGCCGGGAAATTCATTGTTTTTTTTTATGACGAAGTTCAACTAAGTTCATTAGATAATATGTATGTCCCATGACGTATACCAAAATAAAAGGGCTCACATCCATTTTACAGAGCTAAGATGTACAACACACGTATACTAGCACAATTTTTACAACCTGAAAGTTTCATATTCACTTAAAGAGCACAGTCCTATAAAATATTCTAAGTAATCCAATGAAGTTTTAGGATTCACTTACCAAACCATAAGGATAGTGACATATGTTCGGATTAAAACCGGGAAGATTCCTGTAAGTGAATGCAGGGCATGACCTTGTGTTCACCCTCACCAGGAACATGTGAATCAAAAAGAATAACCTTTAGATAATCACCCAATGCAGCCCCATGAATAAATTAAAGAGACACAGTAGTAGTATCCTGAAAAAAAAGGTATTCAGGGAAAGATACTAAGACATATTATTACGCAGGCGTAGAACTAATCATCCTTAAGGGAAAACAGATTTTTGTCCCATAAATAGGACTTACCAGTCACTATCCTGGAAGTTTAACCCTCCCTTTTCGTATCTGCAAAACCCAAAGTAAATTTTTTCAGTATCTATCAACAATCAAGCCTAGCCTAGATGCTATGTTAACAATCAAACTTCAAGACAGGGACCCACTTTACAAACAACCAACATCAGATCAAACATGTACACTCTATCATGCTTATGCCAGAGGAAATGCAAGCTTCACACAGCACACAAACACAAAATGCAATAACAATTTAGGCACTTGGACCACCATTTAGGCAACAACTAAAGCTATCAAATGGAAGAAAAAAATATCTGATAGTCATAAGTAAAGATGTAACTCCTACCCTAGAAGATAGAAAATGAGTAAATTGAGTCAAGGAGGATATGGGCTAGCATTGAACAGGCTCTGGTGAATACTTGTAATTCTGTTTCATTTCAAGAATGGGACATAACAGTTATGTTATGTATGATGTTAACAAAAGTAGTTCGAAACCAGTTCGATTTAGTGATTTTAAACAAAACGAGTTCCTAACCATCTCGAGGTTTTAGAGCTAGTGGTCATTAACATAAGCAAAAACGCATCTGAACTAGTTGCATCATAATGGAAGAAACCTAGCTATCATCATAACTTAAGCATAAAAAATGAAGGAAATTGAAACATAAAATCTGAGTGGCAAGGAATACAACCAGATGACGCATAGAAGGAAAAGCTCCTCCCTTTGGATATTCAGCGGAATAGCAACCTGTATAACAAGAAAGCTTAGTTACTCCAATGGAAACATGAATCTAAAAACCACATAAAGGAACTATTTATTGGCAGATGCTTCAAAACCAGATTTTAACAGATTGTGAATTGATCTCATTAATGAGGTTACAAAAAGAACAAATTAAGACTCCCAACCAAAAATTCCAACTCACAGACACTACCAAGGTTGAATTCTTAACTAAAGTATAGATGGTATTTGTACCATCAGTGGATCCTATAGAAAAAAAACACAAACAGGAGCATATATCAATATAAAGTCATCAAAAAACGGGATCTAGACAAGAGTCAAAACTTCATGTATCACCCAAACTCTGTAACTTTTTGTATGACCTTGCTATACCAAGGAGTAGAACAGAACAAAACTACTTCAGCAGATATAACTCATGACCTTGCTAAATTGTATACGAAATTAATAAAAAAAAAATGGATCCATCTACAAACTCATTGATTGAGTTGAATTGAATCCACAAAATCAGATTGTAAACAACAAACCAAAACAACAAAACATAACAGTATATAATACTTTTAAATCAAATACAAGTTATTCCTGGTGAAGATCGAACTCCCAAAAACGCAACTGTACCTATCAACAAACAAAAACCACACAATAAGTAAAACCCTAGAAAATAAGATAAAAAATCACCGACCCCTAAAAAATAACAGTATCATCTTTAAAGTAACAAAAAGAAGAAATCATACCAAATCTTCTCACGATTAGCTGAGGATGGTAATCAGTTCTTCCAACTGTAATACGAAACAAGCAAAAGACATTAGCGGTATCATCTTCAAAGGAATACGCTGAAACCCTAACAATAAATCGCTGAAACACTAATAAATAAATCGCTGAAACCCTAAGAAACAAATCAAATCGAAGTTAGTAGACTTACAGAGAATGAAATCGACGTTGGTGGGAATCAAATCGAGCTCTTGAAGCTTTGTGTCACTCAAAATCATAGATCTGGGGTTCAAAGAGAGTTGTAGAGAGGGTTTGGTTCTTCGGTTTTTTTTTTCTTGAGAAGATGGAAACGCAAAGATAAGGTTGAGGGGGAGAAAATCACGCCTTTATCTAGGTAGCGCTAACACGGCTAATGTTCGTGGTGGTGTGCGTAGCAGAGCTGATGGCAAACATGTAAATAAAATGAGCCAACTCTGCTACGCTACTTCTTGCTCTGCTACACACTATGGCCGTAGTACCCGTTGCTACGGATTAAGTGTGTAGTTGTCCAGTGTAGCAAAGTGGCTGATTTCCACTAGTGTTTATTTCATCACTCTGTGCCTCAAAGGTATCAATAAGACTCAGGCAATGTTGAAATCCCTGAGGAAAAAAGAGAATTCAGCAAAGCAAGGCATGTTGTTAGTAAAGGAAAGCACCAGAAAGAATAATTACCGCAGCAGCCATAAAGAAATGCTCTTGAGGAGTCAGGTGACGAGCCATAGAAGATAAATCCTTGGAATGGGCAAAGCCAGTTGTAGAATACTTCAACATAGCCTCATAATAGAGAGAATTCAGACTATTCTTCTCTTCTTCCAGTGAAAGTAACCTGAAGAAGGAGTCGGCGAGTCTATTAACCATATCGTCGGTAGCGCCTCTTCTGGGGAGTCTGGGGGGTCTACCGCCGGGAGGCATCCTGTGCAAATCCGTAAGAGCGGCGAAAGAAGAACTGGAAGCGCCAATCTCTCCAGTAGGGCTGGTAAAAGCGGTCCTGGCAGTGGAGGATTGCTGGGGATTAGCGACATTTTCGCCGAGATTAGTGGGGGAAACCACAGGCTCACGCTCAAGTGGAGTTTTGGTAGACCCTTTCACAGGCTCTGCATCAGCCATCACCGTATCGCCGTCTTTCTCCTCTGAGATAGTTTTCAAATTACCAGAAGTAGGGTTCTTTTCCTTTAGTTGAATAGTAAATTTCTTGGAAGAAGAAGATCTTGTCGAAGCTTGAGTCGTACGCCGAGGACGACTAGAAGGAGACTGAGGCAATACTGTGGCGGACTGCTGAGGCTGGATATCGCCAGCACTAGCGGAAGTCTCACTTTGAGAGCCCTCGGCGGAAGTGTCAGATTTGAGCTTTTTCAGTGTTTGGCGGAGCTCTTCAGCGGGAGACAAGACAGGAGTACTCTGCGAATAAGTTGACACACCCATCAGATCTCAAAACAAGCAGAGGCAAATATAGATATATATTTTAAAAATATATGCAGATATATTTTTAAGATAAGGAAAACTTAATATGCTTGTTTCTAGACCTTCAGCTGCGTCTTTCTTAAGCCCATTTAGAAGACACATATAGATATATATTCGGCGAAAGATAAATCGTTCGTTACCTGAGAGGAATATTTCCTCTTGGTAGATTTCTTGGTAGCAGTAGGCAATAGCAGCCAATTTCCCTGGGAATTTATGTGTATCTTGCCATCATCACCACGATAGTCCTTCTCTTCTGACCAATATAAATGGGTAAAGTCATGATCTTTGAAGCGCATGTGTTCCTCAGGGAAGTCTAGCCGCTTGATCGTCTTATCTTCGTCGCACCACCCTAGCAGCCAAGGACCTTCCAGCAAGCAAGGAATATGGGTCCAGCCAGTCTCAGAACTCTTTCTCGCCGTAGTAGTACCAGTAACTTCTTTGGCGTCAGCAGCACCAATCATGACATCTTTCAATTTTTTCTTGGTAACAAAGCGGTAAGCCCAGGGCTCACCTCTTACCGTAGAAGGAAGAACATCATATTGCTTTAGGAAATTCTCAACGGTATACTCTTCGGGAGAAAACTTGCCTTCCTCAAATAAATCTGGATAACTAGTCTTGTTACTACGGCGGAGCTTCCATTCTACTAAAATGCGAATTGCATTCGCCGTAAGTTGAAAGGGACTTTTCTTTATCGCCATAAATAAGTCGCACATGAATGTATCGGCGGGATCATACAAGGGGAACAAATTCGTTTTCCCAGCCTTGAGGGTGCCATAAGCAGTCACCGCCAACTCAGCATGTTGGTCCGGCGTACGAAGATCTTCTAGGGTAGTAGGGGTTGAAGCTTTTGTCACCTTTTTTAGGGGTTTCAATGTTAAAGGAGCAATAAATACCTTGTCATAAGCACAGTATTCTGGCCATTTCTTCCAGGATGGACGTGTAGCAGCCTTAGTTGCAGCGGGAGATTCGACTTCATCGATCGACAAGTTGGAGATCTGAGCGGTAGGATTTGCAGAGCTAGAAGAAGTTTGAGCGGTTGAAGCCATGAGCACAGAGGAGATATCGGAAGTGAGATATATACAGATGAGATAGCGGTTTACCGGAAAAGCTAGAGTATCCGGAAAAGATGAACAAATCAAGCTAACAGTGTTGAAAGAAGGTCGAAGCACGAGTGTGACGCGGAGCAGCAGAAGAAGATGAAGCACAAATGGTGAGTTCAAGGTATAAGGAAATGGAAACCGAAGGAAAAGTAGCAGCAGTAGAGGGTTTAGGGTTTGAAAGGAAATTAGCTCTGAGTATGTTCTGTTCTCGAGTGAAGAAGAAGAAGGTAAAGGATTAGAGTCTGTAAAAACCTAGTATTTATAGGGGTCAAGAAAACTCAACCGGCGTTAGCAGTTACAAACTGTAATAAAGTAGTGGAAGTCATGGGTACAAGCGGTTACAGGTCATAAAGTGGAGACAGCTGCATGAAGGGCACGTGGCGTAACGGAAGCTAAGAGGAGAGCATGTGGTGTAACAGAAGCTAAGTGGAGAACTTGCGGCGTAACTGAAGCAGAAATGGAGATCGTGGGCGCGGCATTTTCGGCAGGTCAAGAAAATTTCACCCCCGTCGATCAAAGACCTCGGAGATGAAAGAGGCAAAATGTAAGGGTAGAAAATGCCTTTGCATAATAATAGCATCCTAAGGGCGAAGGTGTATCAGAAAGGACACTCATGAGAAGTAGGGAATCACTAGTGAAAGCGTTGGGCGAGACACCTTGTGCTAAGATTATCGGCGAGACATACCGAAAGGGTTGGCGAACAAAACAACACCAGTGGGAATAAAGATGTCACAGCGGGGGAAGATGAGAAGTAGTTGAGAAGTGGGTGAGCATTCATTACTCGTCAGAACGGATAGATTGTCAGAGTTGACTCGTTGACTCAGTGGAAACCTCGTCAGCAATCCTTATCCTTTAGAAGACTTACCCGCCAAGACTGGGAAGGTGAAATGTTGCATCGGCGATACGCAGTGTCGGCGAGTGAAGACAAGTTAGCGTCAGAGTATGAATTGTCTGTATTAGCTGTATAACACTTTGTAATCCTCTATAAATAGCGAGAGAAACCCCTGATACAGGGGTTGGACACATTTGGGATTGGTCTGGAAAGAGGAAAAGTACCATACTTGCTCTCTACAGCCCAAGACTAAAATTAGGGTTCTTATTGTGAGGTCATACTTAGAAGATTGCTAGGTAAGAGAGTTGTAATCATGCGTAATACTAGTGAAATCCCTTGGATGTAGTCCTCCTTTATGAGGGCGAACCAAGTAAAACCTCTTGTCAAGTATCTCTAACCCTTACCTCTTTAATGTTCTTTATATTACTTGCTAGATGCATGTTTAGGGATGATTGTGTGTATGTCAATGTATAATATTTGGGTGTACTGTATAAGATCTAACCATTGGGATTTTATACAGTTACAACATGCATATCTTTAAAGGGGCAGGTTTGGTTGACAAACAAAAAATGCCCAAAGTATACCCAAGAAACTCAGCCTTCAGATATTACAATTTAAACGGCCCACAATGAATCCTAGCTTTTCGATTTACTGGGTACACCCGATACCCATTTGAGTTCCGCAAACTATGTCCCCACGTTGTAACTGTGTAAAATCCCAATGGTTGGATCTCACACAGTACACCCAAATAACATACATAAACATACACACAATCACACCTAAACATTCATCTAGCATATA
>JAJJMA010043633.1:28202-38930 GCA_023529015.1 Papaver nudicaule
CGGTTATGCTTGGGTTCCACGTCTAATGTGTCTCTTATATTTTTTATTTTGTGAATAGTCCTGTACTCATTAGTTATCACTATCGCACAATTCAGATTACATGTTTTGTGACTCCAGTAGTTCTTCTTGCCTATGTTATTCTGTCTTGCACAGAATATTTTACTTCGCTCCAGGATCCAGCTAAGAGGACATCTTCGCGGCCAATATGCATTTGATATGAAACACTTCATGTTACATTTCATATTGAAACATATGTTGGATTCTTCTGGTATAGTAAGTTACTAGTGTTTGGGCAGGCTCCGAACAATCGTGAAGGGCCTTGAAATCTCATGAACCATCAACCCTAGCTGTTACATTGCTGTTTATTCTGTGTAACCAAGTTCCTTGATCTTGAAAAGCATTTTGATATTTTATTATGATTCCAATCAGGCAGAAGGTTGATGAGAGGGAGTTTCTTGTGAAGTGGAAAGAGCTTGGCTACGATGAGTGCTACTGGGAAGTTGAGCCAGACATATCAGCATTCCAACTTGAAATCAAAAGATTTAACAGAATCAATTCACAGTCTCGCAATCCATCCTCCAGTAAGCAGAAAAGCGCTATTCGAGATGCAAAGGAACCCAAAAAGAAGCAGAAAGAATTTCAGCATTACGAACGTAACCCTGGGTTTCTTACTGGAGGTACATGCTTCCGTAGAACATTTATTTTCCTCGAGGCATATGGTCCTTTTCTATTGTTCTATACGTGCTTTTAACAATTTGCTCATTTATCTTGATTAGATGATCAAAAACATCTTATAATCGCTTTGGTTGTTGCAGGTTCATTACATCCTTACCAGCTTGAAGGGTCAATCTTTTTACGATTATCTTGGTCTAAATAGACACATGTCATCCTTGCAGATGAAATGGGTCTCGGTAAGACTTATGTTTTATTACAAAGATTAGTGATTTTTTTTATTTGTTGGTATCACTGTGGATACACGTTTGAGGATTGTCATTGAGTGCAGGGAACACCAGACAGAGTATTGCTTTTCTGGGATCTTTATTTGAAGAATCTCAATGCACATTTAGTAGTTGCTCCTCTTTCAACCCTACGCAGCTGGGTGCGTGAATTTGCGACTTGGGCGCCTCATATGAATGTGGTATGTACTACGAGTCTCTGGAGACATCAACTCTCAAACAATTTCGATATACATCTTAGTAATGAAACACCTCATTTTCCATCCTTCAATATTTTTTTTTATGTCGCACAATTATTTTTGAGTAATACATAAGCCATTTGCACCTTGTAACTAATTACAGTTAATCAATGAGGGTTTGCTGAGCTCATGTTTAACAAAGTTGTGATCTGGGCTCAAAATAAACTTGTTTCAGGTGATGTATGTTCTTCTGCGGCTCATTCTGTTATTAGGGAATACAAATTTTACTTCCCTAAAGGTCAGTCCAAAAAGCTGAAGAAAAAGAAGTCTGGTCAATTTTTGTCTGCAAGCAAGCAAGATAGAATAAATTCGATGTCCTTCTAACATCATATGAAATGATTAACGTAGACTCGGCATCCTTGAAACCCATTAAGTGGGAGTGTGTGGTAATACTCATTACTCATTTGCTGGTTGCGTTCCTAGCTAGTTGGCAGCATGTTGGTACTGAAATGCTGATATGTGTTCTGCAGATTGTTGATGAAGGCCATCGCCTTAAGAACAAAGATTTCAAATTATTTATTTCTCTGAAGCAATGCTCCAGTAATCATCGTACACTTTTAACTTGGACTCCGCTACAGGTTTATTCTTCTTCTTAATCAGGCTTTGGTTCTTCATTTGTAACCTAATCATGTGCACCATGGGTTATTTCCTTCCTTGTATGATGATTCTCATTGCAAGTGACTTATGCGGAGGTACCGGATTCGTAATATGGAATTAATCGTTTGCAAATGGATTAAAGTAGAAAGTTCAGACTGAAGTATAATTACTTGTTACTTTTTAGTAGTCAGAAGATAGTGAAGTAACTTGATGGCATTTTCCCTTCAGCTTTTGGTATCATGCCAGGAAAAGTTCACTTTGATAATTCCTCATTAGGTCTTCAGTAATTTACACACTAAAACATATGATGCTCTAAAATATTGCATTAATCCCTAGTAACAGGCACACATATAGAACAATGTCAATTTCTAATAGATATATCTAGTTGCTCAAAGTTTTATATGAACAGTTTCAATTCACGTAATCCAAATGGCATTATTTGGCTTTTGCTTTGAATGTGATTGTAGTACATCTCTTCAAATGCTAGTTGTAACTAATTTACATTGTTGATGAGGTGTCATCCATGTGTCAGCACACTAGTTAGTTCACTTTTCTTTCTATGGATAAGTTTCAGTCTTCTCATTTTTAATACTTAGTTGGCAGGTTTCTAGCCAATTTTCGTATTGCGTTATGTAGAGCAATTGTTTTTATTTCCATTGGACATGCATCTATCTTGATAGTCTGTATGTGAAGAAGTTCAATTAAGGTGTCATTTTTTGACATTTGATTTGAAAGAGATGTAGGTGTCTCGTCAATTGTTGTCTGTAACTAATTCTTAATGTATATTGGCACCAGTGACTTTATTGTGCCTTTCATGTTCATTTAGTTTGCTGTGCATCTGTAATTCTATGTAAGAATTCACTGATTGTCTGTTTGATATGCTATGCAGAACAATCTTGATGATCTGTTCATGTTGATGCACTTCCTAGATTCTGGAAAGGTCAGCTTTATGCCGTGTTGATACTTTTTTTTTTTTTTTGGATCTGTTCGCGTTGATACTTACTAGGGTAGATTTCAAAGATCAGAAAATGGTATTGACTTGCTGTAGATACTTGCAGTTTTCAAGTTTGGAGGAGTTCCAAGAGGAGTTTAAGGATATCAATCAAGCAGAGCAGATTGCAAGGCTGCATAAAATGTTGGCGCCACATCTTCTTAGAAGTACAAATCTTAATCTACTTCAATTCCATTGACAATATTGGTTTCTTGATATGTTTCACTGAATTATCTTGGACTACCAAAAAGTATACATATCTAGCTGATTTCCTTTTGATGTTCATCATATTGTTCTGGACTACTTAACTGACATGTTTTTCGATGAAAAATATTGCATTTTGTTTTTATATATTTTTATCTTAATGCATTTTCTGAATTTAAAGTTCCAAAAATGATTTTTAGGATTCGATACAAGCACATTGTAGTTGTTCTTTTGTCATCCGACACATCTGTCCTCATCCTTACATTATTATACTCATTTGCAAAAGCATGTTGGGTTTTGATCTACTGATACCACGTCTCTACTCTAACACCACTTCTATGAGCATCATCCTTTTACATATTTTGACCTTTACAAGTGACATAACCAGAATTAGCCTGTTGCATGTATAATCCATAACTAATATATGATGTCTGAAATGGTAGTATGGTAATTTGATTGTTCTGGTTGGCTTCTTATTTATAATGTGTTGTTTATAATATTTAGGTGGATAAGTAAAAAAAGAGTTTCATGTCTTAGTTTATATGTACTTAACTTTGCCACAGTTCTTTTGATGATTGTTGGAGTTAAGAATTTATAAAACGTGCAACATGTGTAGGAGTCAAAGTGGATGTCTTGAAGGAGATGCAGCCTAAGAAGGAATTCATTTTACGTGTGAAATTAAGTAGCAAGCAGAAAGAATACTACAAAGCCATCTTGACGTGGAATTATGAGATTCTGACTCACAAGGGTGGTGGACATGTAAGAATGCACAACTGTGACGAATAACCGGCTTGTCTTTGTAGTTGTGGATGGAAACATAAAAGTTTTTGCTTTCGTTCTTTATCCTTTTTGCATTTTCTTATCCTTTTCGCGTTTTCTGCAGATTTCTCTTATAAATGTGGTTATGGAACTACGGAAGCTGTGCTGTCATGCATATATGTTGGATGGAGTTGAACTAGAAGATGCTGATGAAGCTTACAGGTAACATGCTATGAATTTGATCTTCACCTACTTTTTCCCTTTGCAGAGTGGATCATAAATTGCCTTGTTCTTTTATTCATATCTCTTTAAGAATGTGCTTAACTTTTGAAACTAGATAAGGTGTATTTTTAGCTTATAGTTGTCGCTTACAATTGTAAACCGAATATGGTGTGCTAATTTCGAACGCTAATCATCTTCAAATACAAACGAGATATGCACTCTATTTCTAACATAATAAGCGAGATATACACACAATATATGACATTAATTATGTACGCACTGAAGTATCAACTGTTGGTATGCCAACTCAGTCAAACCTAGAGAAGTGATGTGCCTGTGCTATAAATAAACTGTTTCTTCTACAACTTCTAGATATTATTTGAGGTGATTGGATTTTATTCCTCAAATAAACATTAATTTCCATTTTCCTGTGATTTGTATTCTTTTTCAATTGGCAGGCAGCTTCTGGATACTTCTGGAAAGTTGCATTTGTTGGACAAAATGATGGTGAAGCTTAAAGAACAAGGTCATAGAGTTTTTATATGTACCCAGTTTCAGCACATGCTAGATTTACTAGAAGACTACTGTATCTATAAGGTAAAATTTCCAAGAACTTTATCAATGCTAGCAAAAGTTAATTTCTGAATCTAAGTTTTACTCTTGTGAATATTCTGCATTGATGCTCAGTGTTTTGATTCAAAAGAAACTTTACTAATGTTTATTTATAAAAAAGAGTAGGGGTTTACAAGAGTTTACATTTTGATGTTCTAAAAGTATGTTGTGTTGATATACCGGGGCTTCTATTTTTAGAAATGGCTGTATGAACGGATTGATGGAAAAGTAAGCGGAGCAGAGAGACAAGTCCCTATAGATCGCTTTAATGCCAACAACTCTTCCAGATTCTGTTTTCTGCTCTCCACCAGAGCTGAGGGGTTGGGAATAAACCTTGCTACTGCTGACACAGTCATCATTTATGCAGGTGATTAGTTGTTTCTTTATATGTATTCTTTCTTTTTTGGAGTGCATAATGCATATGCTCTTTTAACTGTCGATCTATTTATATTCTGCAGTGATTGGAATCCGCATGCTTAATTTGCAAGCCATGGCTAGAGCTCACCGGCTGGCCCAGCCCAGACCATTAAGGTTTGATTCCACTGTTTTATTACTTGTTCAATGAGCATCTTATTTTTTGCTGCAAGGTGAACTCCAGGGGGTTGCTGCCACATGGTTATAGTAGAAAGTTGATAAAAATCAGAGCATGTTGCATGTTTGTTGATTCCTGCCCTTGTGTCAGGTAATGATTTATCGACTGATAACTAGAGGAACTATTGAGGAAAGAATGATGCAGCTGACTAAAAAGAAAATGGTTTTGGAGCATTTGGTTTGGGGGGAAACTCAAAGAGTATAAATCAGGTATATCTCTGCTCTCTAGTCCTTATGCATCAAATACGTGGACCTATTGCATTTCTTTCTAATGATTCTTCTAGCAAAAAATTGCTGTACATAATTCTTCAGGAATGTTTATTTTTTGTTTTGGGTACTGGGTATTTTTTCTTCTTCCCCTTTTTGAGTTAAAACCACTGTAAGAGAGGACTTACAGTCTTACAAGCCAGAGAGTCTAATTTAACTAGATCTCTGTTTTGCTTAGAGTTCGAGATCTTAATACAAACTTTTTCAAAAGTACTTAACGTAGATATAATCCCATCGACTTTAGAGTTGGAGGTCCAACTAGTCTTCCTCTGTTTCCCTTGTATGGCATTCATCAGGTTCTTATTTGTTCCCAAAAGCGTGAAAACTGGACAGTGAAGTTGGTGTGCCCAGTCTATGCTTCTATGATCAGTTTCAGACCCCAATACGTTAGATTTAAGATAGCCTCACAAAACCAACACACAAGTAGAACGGTAGAAAGAAAAGTAGAGCAGTAGAAAGAATAACTTGCAACTGAATGTGTTTTTTCTTATTGCTTTAGAGTAAGAAATACAATGTTTACCTTGTTAGGATTTTCTGCCCTAGGTGCTGTTTTCTTCTCCTTGTTTTCCTCCTACTAGTTTTCTTCCTGAAATCTGATCCATGTCTCTACAAGCACCTTGGTGCGTTTTTATAGAATAGACCTACTATAAACTAATCTTTTTAGGAAAGGAAATTCCCTTGTGTTTGAAATCTTCTAAGAATAGGATTCCTAAGTTTTCCCTTCTAGAATTAGGAAACCGCTTCTAGAACTATCTAGAACTCCCCCATCAGGAGGCTTCCCCCATCAGGAGTCTTTTGGTCCTTCAAAAGTGCTGGACTAAGAGGTGAGGAAGCTTAGCCTCCAGCTGTTCCTTGAGTATTACTTAGCATTCTTAAAGTCCTTCCCTTTAAGACAACCTTGGTAGAGTTCTTGTTCTCCTACTCTTTTCATCCGCGTCTTCTTGCTGAGCACTAGATCCTCTTTTGCTATTTTACTTAAAATTAAGTCTTGCACACCAGGTAACAGTGGCGACTCTCTTTGTTCATCAAGTAACTGAGGTTCAAAAAGTTTAAGATTCTCTGCATTTGCTGTTGCATGTATTTGTATATAGCTTGGCAGATCTAGCTTGAAAGCGTTTGTGTCGTATGGCTCTAAAATCCTAAATGGTCCATAGCCTATAGTTTTAGCTTCTTATTAGGCCCGTGTAAACGTTCTTTCCCAATAGCTAATCAAACAAGATCACCAACCTGGAACATGTGCTGAAGATGCTTATCATGGCGTTCCTTAAATTGTTCCTGTTTCTTCTCAAGATTCTCACGAACTTCATGAATCTTCTGAATACGCTGTATAAACTGTATTGCATCCATCTCTTCAGGGTTGTCATCGTTTTTAGTGAACATGAGATCAAATGGAGATTGTGGTATAAATCCAAAGCACACATCGAATGGTGTTTTGTCGTTCGTAGTGTGCAAAGCTCGATTATATAAATATTGAACATAGGGCAGATTTTTATCCCAACTTCGTGGCTTTTGCTGATTAAACCCTCGTAGTGTGGACCTTTTCAGCTTAGTGTCCAATAATCCCCATAGACTCTTCCAAAATCAGCTCAAGAATCTGGTATCCGTATCACTAATGATACTTAGGGGTAAACCAAAATGAACAAGAACATTTTGGAAGAACTCTTGTGCTGCTCCTTCCGCTGTAATTGTCTTCTTGCATGAAGTCGTTAGTGCCATTTTGCTGAAGCGGTCCACTATGACAAAACTATAGTCATTACCTTTCTTCGTGGTGGATAATCCCCCGATGAATTCCATAGATATACTCTCCCATGGTCTAGTTGGAGCTGGTAAAGAGGTATCAAGTCCGAGTTTCCTGTAGCAAGGCATATGATGCATCCTTTGACCTACCTTTCAACATCAGCAGTCATACTAGGCCAATGGCCATGGCGTCGTAGGTTAGCAAGCGTTTTCTGAATGCCAAAGTGTCCTGCTACCGGTGATGTGTACGCTTCTCGAATTAAGGATAGTCGATATTCTTTGGGAATACACAACCGTCTTCCTTGTATAAAAGGTTAATTTGGGGGCCGGAAAATCTAATAGGGGGACCGGATAATAAAACAAAATAGAGCTATTTTTAAGCTTTTTCAAAAACCCCTTATCCGACATATTTTCATAAATACCAAAATATCCCTATTTAATTAGAACTAATGAATCAGATTAGTTTAACTAAACTTAGATTAGTTGTTAAACTATTCAAAGTGCCGCCACCACCACCACCACTACCGGCACCAGCGCCAACGCCACTACCACCATTAAATTTCGTCTGGATTTTTGTCAACAAATCCAGCCGAAATTAAATTAGATTTTGTGATTCCATAGCCTATTTTCGGCTCAATTTTAACCCAGAATCCAGCCGAAAATAGAAGAAGACGATGGAGAAGACGATGTACAGTAAGTTTTCGGCTAGCTTTTTCAAAATTAAGCCTATTTTCGGCTGGATTGGCTGCGACACATTTGGTAACTTATTTTTCGTCTGGTTTTGTTGCATGAAATACAGACGATAATTTATTTTCGTCTAGATTTTTAGGGTTTCACCCAGCCGAAAATTAGATTTTGTGATTCCATAGCCTATTTTCGGCTAAATTTTAACCCAGAATCCAGCCGAAAATAGAAGAAGACGATGTGCAGTACATTTTCGGCTAGCTTTTTCAAAATTAAGCCTATTTTCGGCTGGATTGGCTGCGACACATTTTGGTAACTTATTTTTCGGCTGGTTTGTTGCATGAAATACAGACGATAATTTATTTTTCGTCTAGATTTTTAGGGTTTCAGCCAGCCGAAAATTAGATTTTGTGATTCCATAGCCTATTTTCGGCTCAATTTTAACCCAGAATCCAGCCGAAAATATAAGAAGACGATGAAGAAGACGATGTACAGTAAATTTTCGGCTAGCTTTTTCAAAATTAAGCCTATTTTCGGCTGGATTGGCTGCGACACATTTGGTAACTTATTTTTCGACACAGACGATAATTGATTTTCGTCTAGATTTTTAGGGTTTTACCCAGCCGAAAATCACTCTGAACTATCATTTTTAACCATTCAAAAGTGGAATCAAAGCATAAAAAACTTAATCATAGACAAAATTAAACAATGGGAGGAGACGATGAGACGATGAAGAAGACGATGAAGAAGAAGATAAAGGTTTTTGTTAATCCTTAATTTTAAAGGGTAACTTAGACTTTTCATATCATTTTGACACCCCTTATAACCCCCTCTAGGATAGGAATAAAAAACCCGGTCCCCCTATTAGATTTTCCGGCCCCCAAATTAACCTTTCTTGTATAGTAGTCTGTCTTCTACATGGTATCCAGTGGTCTGAATTACACTGCCACCCTCAGTTGTAATAAATTCCTGGAATTCAGCCTCTTCCGTGTAGTTTTCTTTGTACGAATCTATCCTAGATGGCTGTATATGCATCACGACATCATTCATTTTAGATGGGGGTCTAGAGAGAAAATAGCTAGCTTGTTTGTCAATCCTCTTTTTATACGTGATCAACAAATTGTATTATTGTAAATATCCCATCCACTTTAGTGCCTTGTCTGTTGGAGTTACTTTGTGTGTGAAAATACTAAAACGGTTCGTGGTCAGTATGGATTATTGTCCCTTTTCCCCATAATTATTGTCGCCACTTTTTGATGGCTTGAACGATTGCGTATAGCTCTTTGTCGTAGGTTGGATAGTTCGAAACTGCTCCAGAGAAAAGTTCAAAATGGTAACAAATTGGCTTACCTCTTTAGAGTAGAACAACCCCTACCGCATATCCCAATGCATCAGTTTCCACTTCAAATGGCATGTGCATGTCAGGGAGTGTAAGAACTAGTGCCTGGCATATCTTCTCTTTCAACTCCTCGAATGCTTCTTTCTCTTGCCGACCCCATGTTATTGAGATCCTTTGACAACAATCTCAATAACAGTGAGGCTATTCCAGAATAGTTCCTGATGAACTTCCTTAAGTATTGTGTAGCTCCAATAAAGCTACGCAACTCTGTTTGAGTTGTTGGTGGACACCAATCTCGTATCTCAGACACCTTAGTTGGATCAATGTGGATTTCTCACTGGCCTACTATGTGCCCAAGATAATGCACTGATTTCCTGACAAACTCGCACTTCTTCATGTTCAATTTCAGCTGAGAAGACTGGAGTAATTCCAACACGGTTTCAGATGTGAGAAGTGTTTTTCCTATGTCGGACTATATACCAATATATTGTCCAGAAATACCATTGCAAATTTGTCTAATACCGGCTTAAATGTATCGTTCATTAATAGAATGAAAGTAGCCAGTGCGTTCGTTAGCCCAAAAGGCATAACCGACCACTCAAAGAGTCCTTGTTTAGTGTTGAAAGTAGTCTTCTATACATCTTCTTCTCTCCTACGAACCTGATGATAACCAGACTTCAAATTCAGATTGTTGTAGTATTTGGCGTGTTTTAATTGATCGAACAAATCTTCTATATGTGGCAGTGGACACCTAATCTAAACAGTGATTTTATTGAGTGCTCGATAATCAATACACATGCGCCATTCTCCATCTTTTTTTGGCACGAGAATAATTGGGGATCCCGCTGGTGATGAACTAGGCCTAAAGAATCCCTTGTCAAGGAGTTCTTGTATCTGTCTCTTGACTTCCTTCGACTCTATAATAGATTGTCGATAAAGTTCGACATTTTGTACAGACGCTTCTGGCAGTAGCCGAGTCTCATGTTCTGCTTGCCGTATAGGTGGTAACTTATGTGGTTCTTGCATGATATCTTCAAAGTCTTACAACAAGTGGAGTAACTCTTTCTTCTCGGTCTCGGTACACTTCCAAGAGACTATATGATCCAGTTTAGGCAACTGGCCGAACCATTATTAATGCAAACTTCTGGCTGGCGTTTACCAAATGTTGGGTTTGTTGTGTAGTTAGAAGCTGTAATTTCTTCTTCTCCTCCTTGGCTGGCAGAATGCGAACCCTTTTTCCTTCTTTCACCAACCTCCAAACATTTTCTCGTCGATCAAAAGTTGCACTCCAGTCCCATAAGTAAGGACTACCAAAAATAATGTGACACATCCAATGGAACAACATCACACGTTACCTGATCGACGAATCTTTCGTCAATATTGAACTCGAAGGTGCACAAAGTATTCACTTGCAACTCCATATTCTTCTTCAACCATTCTAACGGGAACGACTTAGGGTGTGGTGTTGTTTTCAGCTTCAACTTCTTCACGAGTTCTTCAGTTATCAGGTTCCGTTGTGATCCACTATCA
>JAJJMA010043633.1:39030-53607 GCA_023529015.1 Papaver nudicaule
CTGGGCTAAGATTCCTTTGGTGCTGAAATAAACCTCCAAAGCCTTGAGCCAGCCATCCAACTTCTCTGGGTTCAATTTTCCATTGTATGTGGGAATCTCAATTTCGCCTCAACTCCGAGTGGTGATTGGTCTAAGAGCTACGGGTTTTCTAATCCTGTAGGTTCATCCGAACATTGGTTTAAGTTCTATCCCCTCTTATACTAGTTATTTGGTCCTGTAATCCTTTCAGGTCTTCTTTTTTTTTTTTTTTTTTTTTTTTTTTTTGAGGTAAAAGGGTTGAAATTTTTATTGATGTCGAAAAATGGAAAATAAGGAGGAGAAGAAATTGCACTTACAGTGCTACAAGCCTAAGCCAAAAAAACAAAACCACAACATGGTAAACAAAACAAAACCAATAGAGGTACAAAACCCCTCACCAAACCCCCAAAATAGCTGGTCATTCCTTAACTTTTCTAGCAGACTTTCTTTGCCCTCTTCCGAACTTATTATTGTCCGAAACTCCGGGCCAAAAGAGAACACCCAATTCCTTTTCAGGATTTGTCTTAGATCTCACAATCAATTCATTATAGTTGTTTCCTTCTTTGTTGTTCTTTCCCAACTCTTCAATGCTAGAGCTCAGATTTTTTGTTGGCTTGGAAACGCCTACAATGTCACTCAAAATTTTCTCGACCTCTTCTTCTTTACCACCACGGCCAAGCCTAAGGGAGGAGGTGAACTTCGCAAGCCGGTCCATATTTTGATCTTTTGTCATTGGTTTGTATCGAGAGACCTCTTGAACAGACTTCATCTTGCCCTCTTCAATCTCTTCCTCACTAGAATCTTCACAAGTCTCCACTGTTTCCTTGCGTACACTCTCTACCTCTTTCCTTGCATCTGTATTGCTGCCAGAAATATTGCCAAGAGATACAACCATTGCCAAGACTTCACTTTCCCCATTATCATTCTCCCCTGCAACTTCTTCTTCTTGAACAAAATCACTACCTTGAACGATTAACTCCGGTTCTTCTTTTCTCTGAAATTCTTCAATTGTTTCATCACAATTGTCATCTTCTTCAAATATATTCTCACTGGTTTCAGAAACCACATTTGGTGCAGAGATGGCAACTTCAGAGTCGAGAGACAGCGCCTCAAATGGGTTGTTGCTAATGGATAGCTCTTGCACATTAGAACGAGTATCCTCCTTTAGACTTGCATTCTTCCTCCTTCTATCATATTTCCACTCATTCACAAGGGGTTGCTGCACAGTCTCACAAGAGTTGAAGTGAGCACTTACCTCACAATCTATAGTTGATGCAGACTTGTCATGCACATCCAAAATGACTTTATCACCTGCAGACACCTCACTGCCTTGCAAATTCACCACAACTTCCAAACTTGCATCACTAACCTCCACATTTTCCACCACACTACCTTGCCCCTGATGAACTACAGTTGCCACAACTCCTTTGTTCTTAGGTATCCACACTTTCTTCTTGGAAATCTCCTTCGGACACTTATCACTAGTATGCCCAAAGGTAGAGCAGGACAAGCATCTAGGAGGCTTCCATGAATACTCTACAGAAACTTTGAAATTTTTACCATCATACGAGACAGGTATAAAATCAGGAAAGTCGCTATTTACTTCCATTTCTACATATGCTCTAGCATAACTCATTCTTGTTCTCGCTAACGTATGCTTATCAGCAAACAAAGGCAGACCAACAACACTAGTGATCATTCCAATTCCTTTAGCATTCCATAAATGTGTAGGAATGTTCCTCAATTTTAACCAAACAGGAATTGTCTTCATTTCCTGTATGTCTTGTTCAATGAAGAGATGCCATGGACGGATTAAGAACAAACTATTTGACACAAAAACATACCCCAATTCCATGGCAGAGCTCCTATCTTCATCTAAATCAAACTCAAAAATGAACATTGCATCTTCATGTAATGACATTCTGAATTCTCCCTTGAGGTTCCAAGCCTTACCCATAGCTTCTTTTACCATGTGGAAAGGCAATTTTCTTCCAACAAAGTACCCGACAAGAAATTTATCGCAAACCCTAAGTTCATCTACTAAATCAGTAGAAGAGATAATGGAGATTTTCTTACCATCGATTATTTGAGGTTTGTGATACGGCAATTTACCAGTCGAAGGATCCATACTGCTACCCTTGTCTTCCACGAGCACTGACCTCCATTTTGTAATTCTAGGGCTTTCAGAAACCCCCTTCTCAAATACATCGTTTGAAGGAATCAAACTTGGGAAATCATCTGACCCAAGATTTAAATCATTGCCATTTGAAGTTTTAGTAATATTATCTCTCGGATTCGACGGATTTGATGGAGATTTTGAGCCTCCACTCATGATTTCGAAGAAGAAAATATCGCCCTAAGAATCGCCTCTTTTCCCCTGCCACGTCATCAGAGCGATGAAAGAGAATGCGGATTCATTAGGGTCTTCTATTTCCATTGTCATGTTGTTTTCTTGTAGATTTGATGATGATGGGACTGATGGTTTCTTCTTTCTATCAATATCGAGATCTAATGGCAATAACTCGTTACCCTTAGATTGGATCAAGATCCATTTTGTTCAATAATATTGGTCTCAATGATCTTCATCCGAACTTGTTTCAGCTGGTCGATGCATTTCCTTTGGAGCCATTTTCAGTGTTTTCTGATTTTCTTTCTAGAGATAGAGTGTAGGTTTAGGTCTAGGATTTTATAAAAACAAGGGCGCGTAATATTTCCCATTTCCCTCGAAAACCTTTCGTGTTTCGATAAAAAAAAATGTTAGTGGCGGGAAATATTGGCGCCATCTCAATATTACACCATCATTAGACAGATAGACCGTTATGCGGACCTCAACATGTTCACAGATGCAACATGTCCCAAGTCCTCCCTGCTAACCACCACATCAATCAAATCCACCAAAAATAAATAACTTTTTGTGGCAGCCTTGTCGGCTCGTGGTATGTTTGCTTGTTTGTATTTTGTGGTGATTGGCATACAAAAAGTTATTCATTTTCGGTGGATTTGATTGATGCGGTGGCTCGAAACACGAAAGGTTTGCGAGGGAAATGAGAAATATTACCCGCCATTGTTTTTATAAACCCTAAACTACACTCTATCTCTAGAAAGAAAATCAGAAAACACTGAAAATGGCTCCTAAGGAAACGCATCCACCAGCTGAAACGAGTTCGGATGACAATCCTTGAGACCAATGTTATTGAACAAAATATTGAATTTTTTAACGTCGAAGGAGTTAGCCTGAGTGCCTCCTCTCTTTTCAGAGTGATAAAATATGACATTATAGTCTCCTAAGACAATCCAAGGGAAAGTCATGTTGGAGCCTATATGTTTAACTCTATTCCAAGAGAGATCTTTCCTACTGTCCTTATAAAGACTGCCATACATGAAAGTTATGTACCACTCAGCTTTAGTTCTCTCACACCAAATAATACAATCTATTTGGTTATCATCTTGGTATAATACTGTAAGCTTTACAACATTATCCCAAGCAACCATTAGACCCCCTGCTATACAGGACTTGACAACAAATATTGTGATAGTTCCTTTATGGTTTTTTCTACACAGAGATCTGGATTTTTGGTTTCAGATAAGAAAATAACATTTGGGTTGTGCAAATTAATGATTTTTTAAGACGTTGCCGAGTGTTTTTAGATCTCAGACCCTGACAATTCCATGATAAAATCTTGACAAATTGTCAAAAGTAAGAAATTACTGGGGTATTCATGCTAGCATAATTTGCGGTGTTAATAATTATTAAGAAATAGTAAATACGAGTTCACACGGTGCGTGTTGGGAGCCTAGCCACAAGCTGGGCTCCAACCCCTTTCTGAATAGCTACACATTTTAATGAAGAGGAAATTCCCCACAGTAATAGTAGAATCATGCCTAGCTACAAAATTCTTCAATCTTTTCAGAAAATCCACAGTTTCATCTCCTAATTCTCCCAAGGCCATGAAGGCCAAAGTACCAAAGTTGTAACCATTGGATTAAATCTCAAGATATTTGCTGCCCTTTTTGTCAATATCTCTAGTCAAGGCAATTCCTGGTGTGAAGGCTTGCACCGTGAATGGTGAGATACCAGTAACATATAGGCATGTATCGCGCCCGTTATCCCAATTGTATACCAAGATGTCCGCCCGTCTAGCGCCCCCACCATCTTGTGTGAGAAAACCTAATTGGGCTTCAATCTTGGTTGGCACTCCCGCTCTCACGCAAATGTTTGCAAAGGTATCATGGACGAGGTTGTGACGGAACTTGAGTCCAACTTCGCTTGCGCAATGTAACGCATGGTCTCCACTAGAAGAGGATCCAGGTTTGATTGAAGGTTGAGTTGGGCTTGTGAGAGTAGTGTTTTGTTTCTGGGTTTTAGGGATAAAAGGGTTAACTCCCTTGAGAAATTCTTGGAATTGTTTTTGATACGTCCAGTGTTTGAACCCGTGGTCTCCCCCTTGGGAGGTCGGTGTATATAATTGTATTCGACATATATAGTTGTCTTACTTGTAGGTGGTAGATATAAATTTGTTTGATCCATTTATCTAACCTTACTGTCCTATTTTAAATTAAAAGGTTTCGGTATGATTACTGATTGTATTGAAGTTACTTTATTTTGTTTCTGAACGGCATATCTCACGCACTTGAAGCACATGTTAAACAGATTTCGCAAATTACTAAACTGTAGGAATCTAACAAGTACAGCTTCAGCAAGAACAGCCTGGTAATCCTCTTTTAACGGAAGACATTATTTCACACTACCCAGGACCGAAGAGTGGAAAAGCATGGAAGGAGGAGCATGACTTATTATTATTGCGTGCAGTCTTAAAGTATGTTTGCATTTTCATATATTTTTTGCGTTTAGTTTTGCGTTATTGTATGCTTCCTTTTTTTTTTTGTCGTGACAATATTAAACTAATTTTAGCCTAGGCCTTGTTTCTTGGTCGTTATGCCATGAAAATGAGAAACTGACATTAGTGGCATGTAATTCTGCAACGGCAGTCTGGAGGTTATAGTAGAATTTACATGCTGTTGGAGCTAGATTTACACATTTTTAACATTTGCATGCTTGTGACTTTGTGAGTGAAAACATGAAATATCCTATTTGACTTGAGGAGATTATAAGAGTCTTTGACTTATTAGGTTCCATTTTAATTTTGATAAATCAAATAATAATATTAAATGTGTGTGAATTGTCTACAATACTAGGCCTTCTTATGTAGGCTTCGAAACCGGTGGAAATTAAGAATGCCTATATAGCATGGTTAGAAGTGTTCTAGCCTCCAGACGGTAGCTCAAAGAGGACTGTACAATAACTCAATTTTAGGTGCTCCTTTTCCTTATAACAGGCATATATCTCTGATAAGCAATGTGTATTACATAGCTGCAGGACTGATTGGTCATGAATTCTGGTCGTTTATGAACTTGACCAAAGTATCTCTTTTTTCTTTGCTTTCTTGTAAACAAAGTCATTCACATACCTTATCTTTGATGGACTCAAGAATCATATAATAGTCCAAAATTACTCATTTCACTTTAGACTGCACTTTATCTTTATACATAGCTTTGTCATGTCATTCACTCATTCTCATACAGTGTACTGTTTATGGAATATGGAACAACGGTCCACAAGTAAATGAAAGGCATATATGCCCTACAACAAATCTTGTCATAATAGATTTTCAAAGACTGCATGTCGGCAGTCGGTATACGCAAAGAACATTCCTTCTTTCCGAACAATAAAATGGGTTTTAGTAGAAATACAATGTTTCATCATCTTTTCTCTGTATATATTGCTCTTGAGATTACATTGTGAGTGTGTTTTTCAAAGAGGTAAAAGAGAGAGATATATTTCCTTCACTTGATATTGTTAGCATTGATCACTATAGATCGATGGCTGAAATTCTTGTTAGTGCCATAACGGAAGCTTTAATTGGCAAGCTGATTTCCATTGCTTCGGATGAGATTTATCTTGTTTGGGGTGTCCGTGATGAACTGTCAAAACTTCAAAAAACTTTATGCAATATTCAAGCTGTGTTGGTTGATGCAGAGAGGCAGCAAGTAGAGAAAGAGACGGTCAAATTTTGGCTGGAAAATCTCAAAGATGTGGTCTACGAAGCGGAAGACATACTGGACGAATTTGGGTACGAAGCCTTACGACGCAGATTGGAAATTCGAGGTCGCCTACGAAATAAGGTCAAGAACTTCTTCTCGCGCTCAAATTCTCTTTTGTTTAGTTACAAAATGGCTCACAAGATTAAAGATCTTAACCAAATGTTAGATCAGGTTTCAAAGGATAAAGTCAAGTTTAATTTTGACATCACTGAGATTAGTAGTACTAACAAGGGTCCTTTCAGAAACAGAGAAACTCACTCGCTCGTAGATGTTTCAATGTTTGTTGGAAGAGTAAAGGAGAAATCCGAGATAATAGCTTCGTTGTTGGATAACTCCAGCAATGAACAAGTCATTCTCATCTTTGGCATGGGAGGAGTTGGCTAAAGTGCTCTTGCTGGAACTATCTATGGTGATAATGGTGTAAAAGAATACTTTGAAAAGAGACTATGGATATGTGTATCTGACAACTCAAACCAAAAGCAGGTTTTTAATCAGCTTCTGGAATCTATGAATGGAGAGAAGAAAGAATATCCAAGCTTGGAAGTCATGGTAAATCTACTCAAAGAGAAACTTGGTAATAACAGATGTTTGATTGTGCTCGATGACATGTGGAATGATGATCACAGTGAGTGGGACAATATGTTACATGACCTGTTACTCATACTCACCCCAGGCAGCAAAGTGATCATAACCTCAAGGAGCAGTGAAGTTGTCTCATCAACGACTTCATTATATAGGTAATTCGTTTTCTCTTGATGTATTCAATAAAAATCAATTATGTGTGGCAAAAGCACACCTTTGTGACAATCCCTTGGAATTGGTTGTCATGCGTTAACTTGTTCTTTGTATGTATGTACATATGCTAGCTAATATCCTGATCAATACTGACTTTTGATTGTTATCGATAGGTGTAACTTGGGTCGACTGTCCGAGGAAGATTGTTGGTCTATGTTGGAGAAAATTGCTTTAGGGCGAGATCGGAAAGAACATAGCCAAAAAATGTGGAGGAGTGCCATTAACAACAAAAGTTCTTGGGCGTTTGATGCATTCCAAAAGAACTGATCATGACTGGAAATTAATTGAAAACAACGAAATCTGGAACCTCCGGGAAGGCGAAACGAAGATCATAGGGGTTTTGAAGTTGAGCTATGACCATCTCGAACCGAATTTAAAACATTGTTTCAGATACTGTTCACTGTATCCCAAGGATTGCATTATCAACAGAAAAAACCTTACTTGGATGTGGATGGCAGAAGGGTTCCTCGGCCACTCCAGACCAAGCCTGGAGATGGAATCCTTGGGTAATGAATACTTTAATTATTTGTTGAGTAGTTCATTCTTCCAGGAGGAGAAAAGAGATGAGTTTGATATTGTACAATCATGTAAGATGCATGATCTTGTACATGATCTTGCACAATCAGTTGCGAAGAATGAATCTTCACTAAAAATTGTCAACAAGTTTGGAGAAGAAGATGTCAGTAGACTCCGTCGCGTAAGCTTGGTCTTTGATCAGAATGATGAGTTCTCATCATTACCAGTAGTGTTGGCTAGAGCGGAGAAATTGCAGGCACTCATTTCTACAACTTCCAAGTTTATTGACAATTCATATGCTCTGCAGATTTTTATGAATTTCAATTATGTGCGTGTGCTGGAGTTGAGGGGAAGTTCGATCAATGAGTTGCCGCCATCAATCGCCAAGTTAAAACATTTACGGTACCTCGATCTCTCTGATTCTCATAAGTTAACAAAATTACCAAATTCTATCACTACTCTGTATAATTTGCAGACATTGATTCTCAAGAATTGTCCAGCACTTAAAAGTCTTCCTGAAGACATGGGAAAGCTAACGAAGTTGATTCATCTTATCTTCAGCCAACTCCTAGATACTTACTGGATTCCTCCGATGCCAAGACAGTTGAGATCTTTAACTTCCCTCACATATTTACCAGTATTTGTTGTTGGAGACGAGAACAATGGATTTGGTATCCTGGAGTTGAGAGACCTAAATTTCCTTACTGGTAAACTAGGAATTTATAATCTTGAGAATATAAGCAATGGAAAAGACGCTGTAGAGGGAGGTATAAAAGAAAAACAACACATTCTTCGATTAGAACTACACTGGTCGCATAGTAGTGAAGAGGATATTCGTGATGATTTTGAAGTGTTACAAGGCCTCCAACCTCATCATAATCTGAAAAGATTGGGAATTCACAACTATTTTGGTTCGGAATTCCCAACCTGGATGATGAGCTCGGAACGTTTACTTCCTAATCTGGTGCATGTGGTTCTGGAAGATTGTCGAAAATGCGAATGTCTTCCTCCACTTGGGGTACTTCCGTTTCTTAAGGTTTTGATGATCTATAATCTCGGGGCTGTGAAAAGTATTGGAAGTGAATTCTATGGTGGTAGCAACAATGTCCATGCGTCTTCTTTCGCGTCTCTGGAGTCTCTCACTATATATGGTATGTATGATTTAGTAGAATGGTCGGAGCAAGTTTCATCATCCTCTTGTTCATCTTCTTCTTGTTCTTCAAGTTTTCCTCGCCTCAAAGAGTTGAGTGTCCGGAGGTGCCCCAGCTTAAGAGTCATGCCAACCCGATTTCCATCTCTGGAAAAATTATACTTGGGTGGCCTTAGAAAGTTGAACCTAATTGGTTCATTGGTAGAAAGCAGCCGGTCATCTCTTACTTCCATCGATATCGATAACTGTGCGAAGTTTGTGTCTTTCCCTGTGAGAGTGCTAAGAGGAAATAATATTCTTTGCCGTCTTCGGATTTCACTTTGTGGGAATTTTGAAGGGTTTGCTCTTGGCGACAAAGAGAATGAATTTCCAAATCAAGGAGTTCTTTGCGGTTCTCTTACCAACTTGAATATGTATAGATGCAGTTCTTCAATGTGTTTAGATTTATGGGGACTCAGTTCTCTACGGAAACTATCAATCGTATTCGACGACCGTAGCCAAGATCGTATCAGTGCTATAGAATGCATAATCAACAAAAAGAGTGGCATAGAATATCTCCCGAAACTTGAAATTCTGGATATTGGTTCATTTTCTAAAGAGCTGGAGTCCTTTCCGTTTCCAAATGCCAATACCGCCGAGGAAGAGGGAGGCGATTATTTTCCGTCCCTTCGTGAATTAAATCTTGTAGCAGAAGGAACCAAATTCAATCGTCTCCCGGATCAAATTCAGTACATCACTTCCTTGGAAAGTCTGGACATAACTGGTTTTAATTCCCTGGTGGCTCTGCCCGAGTGGTTGGGTAACTTGTCTTCTCTTAGGGCGTTGAGTATGTTTAGTTGTGCAAATCTCAAGTATCTGCCTTCACAGGAGCAGATGCTACGCCTCTCCTCACTACAACTACTTCACATGGCTGATTGTCAAGTCCTGGCAGATAGATGTAAAGAGGGAGGAGAAGAGGCCTACAAGATATCTCCCAAGGTTCGTCATCAAACACTTCATTTGCTTATGAATTGTGTGGATTCCCATCTACTTGGACTCTAATACTCTGATATATTTTATTTTTTTTTACTGTCGTTAAGGTGAAGTTTTCTGCCCCATTTAGTTCATCTCTAGCAGTCAAGGCGGCAATGATGTTCCGTGCAAGTGTGTAGAAAGTCCGGAGTCACTGCTCATGTCAAAAAAGCCATGTTTGGATTATTGTTGAGGAGAGAGCGAGGGAGAGAATCCATGGTGCTAAGAAAAAAGGGGTCGCTGGTGAAGATTCCAGAGTCTGTAGAGAGTTCAGCAGACATTACTCATATATGTTGCACAACACAGCTTGTCAAGATGCTGGAGGTGTCTGGGTTATTGTTGCGTAAATAAGGTTGTTGTTGCCATAACTAAGAGTGTTTTTGTTCTATACAGTAAAACATCTATATAAGAATACTCTATAAGAGAATAAACTCTATATAAGAATAAGAAATTCCGATCCTGAATTGGCTTAGTCTTTGTAAAAATTACCTCTATATAAGAATAACATCTCTATAAGAATATTTTCTTACGGTCCCAAGGATATTCTTAGATAGAGGTTTTACTGTATACACATTTGTTCCTGTGTGTTTTGTGTCCTGTTGTCAAGGTGCAGAAAAACTACTGGAATATGAAAATCCGAGTCTTAGGCTTAGTCTTATGGTGTCCAGTCTAGTATACTAGACTGGACAGCCACGTCAGATAGTAAGGTAGGGGTGGTCTTATGGGTTTGGTGAGATTGGACAACTATACGCTGAACCATTCAGCGCTGAGCGCTGAATCATTCAGCGCTCAACAATTTTGGACCGTTGGATTATTTTAACGGATAAGATACAAAAGATATATTATTAGATTTATTAAGATTATGTAGAATATTCTTTTAACGCTGAACCGTTCAGCGTTTTCCCTATTTTTTCAGCGCTGAACCGTTCAGCGTTTCAGTAGTAGCTACTACTTGAACTACTACCAAATGCTAGGAGAGAGAAGTAGTACTACTACTTTAGACCACGCTTTTGGTGCTACTAGTACCCAACTAGTAGCCCCATAAGACTAAGCCTTACTGTGTCATTTATATGTACCTACTTGTCAAGTTTATATATTCCGCAACGTTTATAAGCGTTGCTTAAATTGTTGAAAACGTTGCTTCAAATAAAAATAGAAACGTTACTTACGTTGCTTTAAATAAAAAAGAGAAACGGTAGAAGCAACGTAACTTCCGTTGCTTTAATTAATTAAAGCAACGTTATTAGACGTTGCCAAAATTTTGTAACGTCGTATTCGCAACGCTTATAGACGTTGCTTTAATTCGGCGCAACGTCTATATCCGTTGTAAACCGGTCCCTATGGCGTAGTGTGGAATGGAAAATGGTGGACAGTAAGTCTATCATTGCCCAGGTCAGTGATCTTTTACTTATTGTTAATGGTTTGAAAGATGCTGGTATTGACCTTGGTTGGGGTTATCATTTCTCGTCTCCCCCCTTCCTGGAATAGTTACAAGAAGAAACTTAAGCATGATGAAACTGACTATGACTTAGAAGGTTTACAGCGTCATCTTCGTATTGAAGAGGATGCTCGTAAGCGAGAGATTAAGGATAGTCAACAAACTGAAAATCATTCTAAGATTAATAATGTGCAAGAATCGAAAACTTCGAGTTCTTTGAAAGTTCAGAATGATTCTCAGTTTAAGAAGCAAGATCCCAACAAGAAAGGAAAGAAGAAGGGCCCATGCTACTTCTGTAGGAAACCCGACCATTTTGCTCGTGATTGTCGTCAAAGAAAGAAACAGATGAAACACGAGGCAAATGCAGTCGATGACAAAAGCAAACTTGTCGTTGTTGTGCAAGCGGCCAATACTGTTGTTGATCAAGGAAGTGGATGGTGGTATGATACTGGTGCTACCATTCATATCTGTAAGGATAAAAACCTTTACAAGACATATGAACCTGTTAGTGGAGAAGGAAACGAAGTCACTTCAGCGAATAACCTCCCTAGCAAAGTTATTGGCAAAGGCATTGTTGAACTCCATTTTACTAGTGGAAAGATTGTTACTCTTACTAATGTATTACATATCCCTGAAATATGTAAGAACCTTATTTCTGGAGCCCTTGTTAGTAAGGCAGGCTTTAGGGTTACATATGAGTCTGATAAGTTTGTATTGTCCAAGAACGGAATGTTTGTTGGACAAGGATACTCTTGTAACGGGATGGTTAAGCTTAATTTAATAAATAATGGTTCTGTGTGGAGGAATTCGGATCCCTTTTCTGGGTTTATGTCCCCTCTATATATACAGTTACAAAATATGTATTCTACCCTAATTCTGACTCTGCAAATATCTTGGGCAGCAAGGCTTCTGGAAACTTCTGGAAACTTCCTATAGCTCTCCAAGAGCGGTTCTGGACCAGTCTGTACGGAATGGTTGACTTGACCGACAGTTGACTTTGGCTTTGACCGACAGTTGACTTTGACCAACTTTGACCGACAGTTGACTTCGACCAAATTCGGTCAACAGTTGATTTCGACCCTCCTTGACCAGCAACTGACTTTGATCGACTCCGGTTAACGGTTGACTTTGACCATCTTTGACCAGTGGTTGACTTCTCTCCGTTGACTGTTGAATGTGGACTGCTGGACTGGGCTGGCAGGATGAATGGCAGGTTGGCTAACTGGACTGGCAGTTGAGCTTATAGCTAGGCGACCTCCAAAAAGGGTATTCTGGTCCAAACTGTGGCAATTTTAGCTATGGTACAAACAGGTACCAAACACTCTTCCCATTACCTGAAAAGGCCATTAGCCTTTCTCTTTGGAAGAAGAGCTGGTTATGGGTATCCCTTACGAAGAATTGCGAGTGAGAGGCCAACACTCGCAGAAGCAATGAGAACATTTCGAAAGAGCCATAACATTGACAGTTCAACTCAGGTGCGTTTACACGATTAACCATTTTACGAATTTTGATGGAATAATCTGAGCAATGGATTGGATCCTTTCACAAGTAATTCATTAGTTTGAAGATATTTGTGTAATTGACCGACGTCAATAATGTGACCTTATTTGAGTCAACAAATATTGACCGTCAATAATGTCATACACCAGTGTTAGAGAAAGATGAATTCTGGACCCATAAGCATGAGCTTTGTTTTTCCAAGACTGATCTTGGAGGCCTGTAACAAGGTCACGGCGGTTGACCGGCTCCGAATCATCTGAATGTCTCATTCACAAGGAAACAATAACAATACCGTTCCCTGGCAGTGACAGTGACAACACCAACTCTTTCATTAACTTTCTGAATCTGCAGTTTAGAACTACAACGAATACTTACTCTGGAAAAAAAACATGATAAATCGTCAAGGTCGATGGTCATAAGCATGACGATTTTTCTACAGTCAAGAACAATCGTCATGATTTAATACAAAACCTTGACGATTTTGTCTCTGTAACTTGAAAAAATTGAGCATTTTTCATACAAATCAATGTGTTTTTAGTGAACTAAGCTCCTCATTGGAGCATCATTCGATTATAGTTATTATTCGTCATATTTAACACAAAATCTTGACGATTCTAGGTTAATTTGAAGTCTATGTTTCATCGATTCAATGAAGTTTTTTGTTTTCTTTTAAATCTTAGATAGATTGGATTTGTAGTAGTGATTAAATAGTTAGTAGGGATGAAGAACTATGGATTATGAATGTTTGTTTTGAATGTGAAGGATGATAGTGATTATTGATGACCGAAAATTGATGAAGATCATCATGATTTTTGATAATGGAGATAGAGTATTGATGAAGATGATGGTGATGAATTAATCATATCATTAATTTTTGTTAATCAAATTTAGTTAACATCTAATCATATCATTAATCTCTACTAATCAAGGGTTGTTTTGTATTTAAAAAAATATATTTCATATGGGATGACCTTTTTACTTCATTGTAACCCTATTTTGGATTCGCCTTCGCCCCCATTAAAAATGAGCTCGCCCCCCAATTAACCAGGAAAAAAAACTTGGCAAAAATACTAATTTATTCTTTTGTTTGGGCTTGCAAAAATAAGCCTAATGAAGAATTTGGTCAGGCACTGCCTCCGCCCTTGCATGACCTCTGAGCTATCTAGATGGATAATGCAAATGAGAGTCGTTTCTGTGATACTGGAAGTTTTGAGACGGTAGAGTGCAGAAGCATTGCAAATGGTTCGTGCAATAACTTCTGAGATAACTTCTATGCCTTAGTTAACCCGCCCTAGTAAAATATTGCCCAAAGAATGTGATGAAATCCTCGATTCATCCTCGTGTTTCAACTTCAATCTGGGTATGGCATTCAGATCGGTATCACTATTGTGGTCTAACATCGGCCGATAGACATGAAGATATGTGTAGGTACCAGAAATCTGAGGGACACGTGGCACCATCCTAAGGGCAGTTGTAAGTTAGTGAATACACCGAGAGGTATGGGATAAACCCTAAAAGTAACTGATTGCATGCCACTTATGGATGAGACGCGTGTAAAGTGCGACAGGTCAAAAGCACGGGTAGGTTGAAGGTACTACAGAGGCATTAAATGCCAAGTCAGATAGAGGAATACAGCTGTTTAGCACCAGTCAAACTTAGGGTTTCACTTGGTTTGCGGTCAAACAGTCTGGAACCTACAAAACTGAGGATATCCTCTGGAAGGTCCCAGTAGGGCATGGCCTCAGAGGATACTCTCAGAGAAAATGCGGTACGAGAAGAGCTAAAAGAAGTCATATTCTGGAAGGTACATTACAAAGGGGATTCTGAGAGATGACATGACTAGAAGATCGAAGGCCAGAGGCTATACGATGTCTAAGGAAGGCTCAGAGATACCTCTGGGAGGTGTCTCAGAAGACTGACGTCCAGAAAGGAAGACTCCCAGAAGGAATTGTGTATCTCGAGGAATAAATAGAAATAGTTTAGTTTTCATAGCCCTTGTAACACTGGAATATGTACTACCTACCCTTCTCGCCTATAAATACCTAGC
>JAJJMA010043656.1:0-14138 GCA_023529015.1 Papaver nudicaule
CAACATCATCTATAAATATGGACCTCCTTCGTTTCCTACTCGAATCACCATTACTTTTACCACCACCATGACCACAACCACTCCTAGCAGCCTTCGTTTTTCTGCCGTGAAGCTCTTCTTCAGAAAATTCCTCCTCTTCCTCGTGATTCTGAACAAGGGTTTTGTCTCTCGCCATTCTTTATGCTCTGGCTCTTTTTTCTCCAAAGTAAGTAAGTTTCTAAATTTGCAAGGAACGGATCAGGGGGGTGTTCATATTTATACTAGTTTGAGGTTTGCATATTCAGAGTGTGGGTTTGATTTAGAAACCGACTTATCCTCTCTAACGCGGCATGAGCTTAAATTAGGCAATAAACTGGGGCCTAATTGCTTTTTCTTGTCCAGGCCATATTGCCATCTAATAAGATGGTAATTCTAATTTGGTTAATGGTAATGGCAATTAGTAGTTCTCCAGAAACTCCTGTTTCAAGAACTGCGCTCAGCAGTTCTGAACCCTAATCTAGCCTGGTGAATACCTTAAGAAACAAATTCATACATTTCTTGTATGTATCCGTTTTGAGAGAGTAGACTGTAGAGAATGCCAAAGTGACAAGTCAGAACCGTGCCATAACTTCAAGTATTGTTGTGGATAATTTACACAATGAAGAGTTCACTCTCACAAAGGCTCATCCAGGATCCATCCCCCATGAGGGCTTAAAAGGTAAAACAAGCTGACGGTGTCTGCCAAAAAACGTACGATAAAATAGAAAACTAAAATCATGGGACCTTCAGGAGTCTCAACCTGAAATCTGGTAAACCTGTGCCTGGCAGTCTCTCTACAAGAATATATCGGGCTACAGATGCCAACTCCCGTACTGCGAGCTCCACGGTACTGCATTTGCAAGAAGCATAGAGGGGATCCCATATATTCCGATTATTGAATTCCAGGCAAGATTCCAAACCCTATCAGTGTGACCTTCGAGTTTCTGAATCTCCTTGAGCTCGGATTTGCCTCTAACAAATCCATTATCAACGTTTGACTGCACGAAATTGAGAAAGAGGAAATGAATGTGAAGAATTCTAGAGAGTGAGAGAGAGAGAGGTCGGACTGTACAAGAAAATCTGTTAGCAGCTAAGGTTTTCACAAACACAAAATATGAATAGCCCTGCACCTATAGTCCCCAAACACAATTAAAAAGCAGTGTGTCCATGCAAATTTAACAGCGTTGAACGACATAGTACCAGAAGAAACTACCAATTTCCCAACAATTACACAATAGAGATGTTCTGAACAAAATCTGGGCTACATAAACCCCTACTTTGAAGTCGTCTTTACACCAAGTGGGATCATGACATTGATGCGGTATTTACTATTTACTGTTATTCCATTTATCTTACCAACTACTCTACTGTTCATACTGAGATGTCGATAAAGGCACTCTATAGTTCTATTTCATCGAATCATACTGTGCAGGACTATTTGCTCTAATCTGAACAGTTAATATGTATTCAGCAGTTCTAATTCATTACTGGTTGGTTATCAAACAAAATGATTTCAGATTTGGTGCCTATTGTGCACCCAACTACCTTGAAAACCAGAGCTACATAAAACCCCTGCAAGTGTACCCAATTACCTTAAGACTTTTAGGCACATTATCCTTCCACTC
The DNA here is from genome assembly GCA_023529015.1 of Papaver nudicaule. Lineage (NCBI taxonomy): Eukaryota > Viridiplantae > Streptophyta > Magnoliopsida > Ranunculales > Papaveraceae > Papaver > Papaver nudicaule. The sequence goes on from JAJJMA010043656.1 coordinate 1,644, forward strand.
TCTTGTAAGTGTTTGAGAGAGTAGAGAGCAATACACAATCACTACCACGGTACCAACAATTACACAATATAGATGTTCTGCATAAGATCCGAGCTACTACATAAAACCCCCGTGTTGAAGTCATTCCACTTCCCAACTTAAGTGAATTCATATTTATGGATGACAGTGATGAGGTATATTAATTGCTTTTACATATCTCTTCCCAAGAACTATTTGAACCTGAATTTGCACAAGTTATTAAACATGGAAATTCAGACCTGTCCAACAATAACCTTTTTATAAAAGCAAAAGACATATAAACACACTTGTGTCTTCTTTCCAATTGGATTAATCTATGGTGTTAAACACCAACGTATATTCTATGGCAGAAGAATTTAATAAAAAACCAACTCTCAATGCTAAATTCGGTATGCAAAAAAGATGAGAACTATGACACATCATGAGTATGCAAAACTCACTTGACCTAATAAATAATGAATTCATCTAAAAAGACCAAAAATCAAAGCCATACCAGTATCAATCAACATGAATTGGTCTTGAACCAAAATCCTAATCAATGTATCAAATGCATGGTTGTCATCTAAGTTCTGGAAACAGCGGACGCTAAATTATTCTGATAATCCATTGAATTCATTATGTTCAGCTGTAAAGAATTACTTACCACTAGATGTTAGAGGTCTGTAAGTTGCTCTTGTGGTCTGTGCGAATGCTCTCAACATCTGTGCATTTGCTCCAGAGGTCAAACATGTTGCTCCTGATTCAACATTTGTGTTTTATCTTGTTACGGCACTCAACGATCTTGTGAAAAGGTGGCCACATCATTCCTTTCATAACCTGAAATTATAACAGAAATCACATGACAACAGCATTAGAATTTTTAACAGACAAATTGCCAAGAGGGGAAAAAAAAGTTCGAAAACATTTCAGAAAAGTTTAAAAAAGATAATCTAGGTCATTACCTCACATATGGATGTCTATTTTAAACTTGTTCCAAAGTGTTATTGCTATCTACTTAGTAGTCTTTGTCTGGTTATATCCTTCCACTATGTACTGGTGTCTTTCCATGGCTACTGCTTTGTCTGGTTAATATGCGGCTCTCATATTCTATTCATCATCCCTAAAGCTCATCATCTCTCATATTCTACTCAACATCCTTAAAGTCATCCTCGTTGACTAGAGCCTTCTAACAAAATAAAGAGAACTCGTTGGGAATTTCTGAGGATCACAGGTAACAAAAGTCCAACCTTGACAAGCATCATTTCCTACCCAATTATCAGCCAAAGTAGCTGACCACTCTAAAGCTTCAGCAATCTTTAACAATGTATACACTTGATAATCACATAGACCCGGTTCCATTTTACAAAAACTATGTGATTATCAAGTTTATACACTGTTACTGAAACTTGGAAACTCCGCCATTAACTTGTTATTAGCTAAAGAAATGACATCAATACAGACAGAACAACACCCGTCAATCGATTATCACTCAATTGTAAATCAAAAAGATTAGTACAATTCAACAAATCAGGAATTACACCAGTAAACATATTCTTATTCAGCCATACTTGTGCCAAATCTGACATTTTTCCAATAATTTCAAGAGTACCTGATAAACCCATCACCTGATTATCTATCAACCCAGAAATTCTTCAATGAAGATGTAGCTAGACTTCCTGGAAGTGCTCCTGTAAGATTATTATACAAAAGCCTCAGATCCTGTAAACTCACAAACCCAGCAATAAAATCAGGTACAGGATCCATTAGATTAGATTTACTTGCATAAATTGCAGTCAAACTTCTAAACCTATTAACCCAGAAAAGATCTTTGGTGGTACAGAAGTGAAATTATTTTGACCTAAGAAAAGTTCTTTAAAAATATGTAAGATCAGAAAATTTGGGTATTGGACCTGAGAATGGATTATCTTGTAAAGTAAGGGTTTTTAAATCAGTAAGCTGGTTGGAATCAATTGTATCTAAAGACGCAGATAATTTCTGTTTAGAAATATCAATAATCTGAACCCTAGCATCATTCCCACCACCACAACCTGATGGTTTGGGTTCAATGCTTCTGAAAGTTTTTGAATTACATCTACATCTGCAGAAGGACCCAATGAGAAGAAGAACAAGGAGATGATGATTGAGAAGGGATTTTTGAGAAATGGGTTTGTGTTTCCATGGTACTGTTTTTTCTGATGAGGACTGAAGAAGAAAAAGAAAAGAAAAAGCAGAGAAATTTGCTATGGGCGGTGTTGGTTTTGAATAGAGGGAAAGAAGGAGGGTGAAAGTGACGAAAGAAGAAGATTGAAAATCTAGCGTAAAATAGCAAGAGTTGTAATTTTTTTAATTTTCATGGGTTTTTTTTTCGTAGCTCATCTTCTTGCTAAAGAAGCCTATGACTAGCATTCTAGTATTGTTAGGAATTTTAACTTTCCTGTTTGGTTAAATGCTTCAATAGAAGCTGACAATGTTCATTGAAATATTATCAATCAAATTATCTTTTCCTAAAAAAAAAAATAAATAAATTTGATGCACTTTAGAAATTTCGTGGTGGCTAGTGCACCCCTAATTCCGTCCCTATATGATAGATGGGTTTTTGTATGTTCTTTACCTTGGGAAAATAAAGTCAGTGGTAAAGTCACCATGTGATGTAATACAATGATCCAAATTTGAAATTGGTCAAACACCTATTTTTTTATGAACTGTGGAAAAAAAAATCATTTTCAAATACATAATATGAAGGAAAAACATGCCATCAAAATTCATCTAGAGCAGCACAATGGTAAAAATGATTTCTCAAGCAAAATCATTTGGTCCATCACCGAAAGGTTATGGCACATGTACAAGAGTTTTTGTTGGCGAAATAAATTTTTAGAGATTTTATAATGAGTTGTGTCACTCTTAAGTGGTTAAAATCGAGTTCATTAATCATATTTTTTTTTTATCCTTCTCTCATCTGTGTATCGGATCTCCCTAAGTCAATATGCCACTTGAAAGTTACTTTTGCTCACTTGATTCTCTCCTGCATGTTTATGATTTAACCTCCTATATGCTTCTCTCGTGCAGATCGACCAATTTAATGTCTTAATAATTTTATGAATCTTCATGGTTTTAGTTTGATTTGTGATTACTTTATATTCCTTACCACATCAACCTCTGTGAAGTTTATCAACTACTTCTCCGTCGTAGTTATTAACGGGTCCTACTATTCTTGTTAACTGTCTTACTCCTAGTCCTTGACTCGGTATAGGGGAAGTTGAGTTTCATTCTCATATCACCAAGTTCTATCTTAGCTAGGATGTTGTTTGTGCTTAATTAGGTGGTCGAGTTTAATTCATCTTCACATGTACAGTACCATTTGAAGTTGAGTACATCAATAGCAAAAGACAATTGTAGGGTTGGGTGTCTGGTTTATATTCTCTAATTCCTCTTGATCAACTGATACGGAACACATCCATTCCAATTTGTTCAGGTGAAGATGCTAGAAAGACATGCAAGGCAATTAGTAGGTCAGAATCGGAGTAAACAAGTTTTTGTTGGAGAACTCTGCGAATCGGGAGATCAAATCGGTCTTGACACGGGTGTAATTCAGTTCAAATCCCTTTTTTAGCCTTCATTTTTTCCCCTTTTCTTTTCGTTATTTTAGTAGTTTTTTTTTCGGTTTTTTCTTCCGACCCTTTGCCGGTTATGTGAGATAATTAACAAGATATTTGCCTCTCAGGTTGTCAAGTTGTGATTCCTTGGTTTGTTCCCCTTTTTTTTTCCGATAATGGGGATGAAATTAACAAAACAAACTATAGCCTTACAAGTCTGGGGAAGGCTCTCCCCATTTTGTCATCATACAAACTAGAAAGTAAAAATTCAGGTGGGATTCCACCCCACATTAGCAACTGTTATTGTCAAAATGTCAGCAGTATTGTTTCCCTCTCTATAAGTATGTTGAAAAATAATATTATCAAAAGACGAGGATAAACTACTGATATCTTTGAGAAGATTGTGAAAGTTGACATCACAGATCTCCTGGATATATATCCAGTTAGGATGTTTTGTTTAAAGGGTGTTTTCTTAGCCTCTGAAATTGCTTTCGCCAACTTGACATCCTTCGGCGAACCTTACAGAATTTCCACCTGTTTACGCAATTGTCGTAGTTGTCCTCTGACCACATCATTCAATCCATCCTTGTTTTTCGTATCGCCAGATCCTTCAGGGCCTTTCTTCTGGTTTTCAGACCTGACACTCTTTGAATCCTTCTTCGCCGTTGTAGTAGACACCTCTTTCTTTCTGGAGTGAATAGTTGGTTGCGATTGTGATGGCCACTAGTGCTGCTGCTAGATCAGAATTTTTTTTTTGTTTTCCTCCATTATCTCCATGTTACCCCGTAACATCATTTCCATCTGCAATTGCATTTGGAGCTGCATCTGTGCTTGATTCTGGGCTTTTATTTCTATGAACTTTTGTAAGATAGTGTACGTAGCGCTGTTAGAACCCACATTCTCCCCTTGAACTACAATTGGTCTCTCTAAAGTTTCGCCAAATGCTTTTGGAACTTCTGCCATAATAGTAGGTTGATCGCCAGCAGCTCCGTTGGTAGTAGTGGCCTTCTTTGAGCTTTCGAATAATGCCCTTACCCTGTCGTTGTGGCACACCATTTGTCTCTCCCATTGCCTCTAGCTCATCTTGCTCGGCCACATCCTCCACTGCTACTGTCTCCTGATTGTTTGGCTGATGTACATTTGGTTGTCCATGTGGTTCGCCATTCAAGAGAGAAGCGACAACATTTGCAGGCGACGGCATACCGATTCCTTTTCTTCGCGTAAAGTGTTGAGTACTATTCGTCTACGGTAGATCTTTCGCCGGTAGCTTCGGGTTTGCACTCGCTGGCAGATGATTGCCCTTGCTTTTAGACGCCATTCACCGTCAATTTGTGAAACAAGACAAAAGCACTCCCTGACGGTATTAGGCTGATAGTACTGTTAATAAATGTCAAACAAGTTAGTGGAGGTAATTCAAAATCTTTTTAAAGTACAACCTAGCATGGGAAAAAAATGGCAGTAATACTGTACTATCTTAGACATATGATCTAAGTTAGGTAGAGAAGGACTAACATGAAATATCTCAAACTATTCAGGGTCTAAAAACATAATAATTCTTGAAAAACTGATGCCTTAACAATCAAAAGGTTGTACGGCGAAATATGTTTAGATGGAACCGAAGGCAGTATGTTATGTGTAAGTGTGAATTAAAAAACCAGCAACTAACAAAGTCATAGGTGCTCCTTAAAGCCAGCAGCTAACCCCTTGCGATAAGAAACAAAGGACTATAACTCACTATATCATACATACACAGTGGTGATCTCTACTAAACATGCTTCTAATCTTTAATAGCAAAGTTAGCCGAAAGACAAGCCAGGATTGCAGTTTCAGAACAAGTGTACTACAAATAGAAATATTTCTGGAGAAAGGCTCTCCAAGTACAGAAAACTATGATAAAAATAGCATTTTGCTAACATGGAGACTTAGAACTTACTAAAAATAACATTATCATGTAAAGATGTTAGAGCATGGCTCGGTCAACCTCACTAAGTGTTGGTATGTCAAGCTTAGTTGTCAACTTTAGTGATCAAAACTCGACCGCTCAACAACACACATTTAGGTGAAGTCATGTGAGAGAGTTAGCTTTAGGTTGTGGAAGATTTTGGTAGGATTTAGAATCACTACTTGAAGAGTTGAAGAAAGACTGAAGATCAAACGAAGACATCCGGCTTCATCATTCAACAGGTTAGTGAATCTAAATAACGCAATTCCATTATCTTTTATACTTGTGCTACAAAAGACATAAACATAACTCTCAGCTTGAGCTTTACGTTATGACTTGATCACTTGTGATCAGTGTGTCTTATGATAACTCCGCTTTACCACTTGTGGTATTAGTGTGTAGTTATGATGTTCCAATATTGCTTAGAGCCTTCTTTTCTTCTCGTCTCTAAGTTAATATAAAGGTTTTTCGAGTTGGATATAACAATGTGATGTTATCTCGGTAGTACTACGGGATTTGATCCATCACAGTATTGTGTCTCTTCTTACCTAGTCTGGCTCTGTCGGATTGATTGCATATATTTATATGAGCCAATGTAAGAGAGATTGTGACTCACACTTATGTTGTGTAGACTCGAAAACTGATGTTTCTGAGATTCGAATATGATGTCGTAGTTTGGCTCTGAACTCTGAAATTCTGAATCATTCATTCGATTATGTATATGAACATCTTGTATGCCATATCTCACTTCTGGATTCCGAAACCATATTTGTGTATCTCAACTTATGAATTTTCAATGTTTGAACCTCAATGTAGGTGTGGAGGGTAAAACACCCTCGGGACACGTGTCAAGATCGGAAGGACCAAGCCCCACCAAGAGATATCGCAGCCTTGCTTCGGGATTAACCTACATAGTTTCCCCAAGGCAGAACTCGGCGAGGAAAGACTCGCACCGGTCATGGAAGGGTAAAATCATGAAGACATCTTTGGGGGACTCGCCGAAGGAACCGCCTTACTCGACAAGCTCTGACACCACCACGATTGAGTAGTTTGTCTTATTAGTTGTAAACCACTCAGACTCAGCCTATATAAGGCGAGCTCGAGAAACATTGTAGGGGTTGGATTTTTGGGTGTAACCTAAGTTGTGAGAGTGAGATTAGGTTTGTATCTCCTCAAACTCCTTAGGATCATATCCATGTACTAGTTAAGCAGAAATACAATTCATAGTTATACTATTATCTCTTGTTATTTACTTATGATGCTAGCTTCGGTGTCATTCTTATAATCTTCGTACTATGCATGATAGATGTTTGAACATTGGGTTTGATTAAGATATGTTGGTTGTCGGGTATAAAGTGCCCATGCAGATTTTATACTCACACAGTTTGGCGCTAGAAACAGGGAATGATTAAAACAACTTAGGGTTTGCCTGTGATTTAGGGTTTTCAAACTCTTTTGGGAAATTTTTTCTAGGGTTTTAAAAAAAACTCTTTCTTAAAAGCACATTTTCAACATATTTATCAAAGCTCCACCACCTTGGACGTCTAAAGATCTTCAAAGCTTTAGCATGTTCAAGGGCTTTTGAGCAAATCCTTAGTATGATAAGATCGATGTCTTTTCAAAGAATACAAACTTTGAAACGAAGAGATCTAATCAAAAGCATAGCAAACTTCTTCAAAGTTCTAGAAAATACCCTAAAAAGCTTGTTCTACAACTACTTTAAGAAAAACAAACCTAGGGTTACTTTGGGGTTTCTTAATACCTAATCTATATTTGGAAATAAATTTTGCAACTTTCGTACTCAGAGCATAAAACTCGGAAAGAAACGGTTCGCAAAAACCTCCCAATTGGGAAGGTAGATTTGGACAAAACCAGAATACAGTTAGGGTTTGGGCAAAACGAGTACAACCCATGCTAAAATCTCGCATGATAAAATCTGTTACAACAGACAGACATACATGTCAGACCTAGTACACTGCAGTAGCCACCTTGGACCTCACGGTTTTTTTTGTCTTTTACAGGTCACAACCAGAATGACTTCGAAATCCGATCAGATGCCAAAGCATAGAGTGGGTTCCTCGAGGCAGGGCACGGGCTCCTCGAGGCACAATACCAGATTCTCAACAAGCAAAGGACTATCGCCAGAGGTGGCAGCAAGTACAGTCCAGCACAGGGAACGCATAAATGAAGATGAGGTGCACGTTGAGGATCTAGGTCCAGATGGAGAAGGGTTCCCAGAGGGCGACACACTACCTCGATAGCAAATACAAGAAGAAGATGGAGAGAATAACGAGGACGAGGGCGAAGACACCATCCCGAATGAAGTAATCCCAGTACATCAACCCGCCGAAGACGCCACGGCGAGGGCTGCACAATTCAGGAAGTTGATTCTAAGAAACAAGAAAATAAGGAAACTAAAAAAGCAACTGGCTGAGGCAAACAAGAAAGCGGCAGAGAAGTCGGCCTCAAACTACAAAGGAAGCAGAGAGGGACACTCTCGCCCACATACCATATCTCAATCAAAGGGACACTCTGCATCGAGGAGCCATACCAAGATCAAGGGTGACAGCAAGGGCCATGGCATTGTAGTCTCAAGCAGAAGAACCGAACCCAGTATACGTCCGAAGGGGAATATCATACACCTGGTCTATGAAACTGAACAAGCGAGGAAGGACGCCGAAACACAGACATTACAGCAAGTAATGCTGGACCAAATCAAAACACTTCGGGCTGAACTCTTTGATAACAGAATTCAATCGAGTGATAGGATAAAGCTGACGCATGTGATAAATGATGTCAACCGCTCGCCGCTAAGTCCCGAAATTCTCCCTAAAGCTATTCCGGCAAAATGCACCATGCCAACTTTCACATCAATCTTCGATGGTTCGGGAGACCCAACTTTACACATCAAATGTATCTACGAGTATTCCTAGCTTATGCTGACAGAGACGAGGTGCTTTGCAAGTATTTCCCTTCCAGCTTGAAAGGGGAAGCCTTGGCTTGGTACGACAACCTAACAGCCAGTTCGATCTCGTCTTTCGAAGAGCTATCCAAAGTATTCATACTACATTTCTTATACAACAACTCATCAAAGCCAGGAGTAGAGAAATTGTTCAGCATCAGAGTAAGACCAGGAGAATCTACCAAAATCTTAACGGACAGATGGACAGCCCAGTGTGTAGAGGTGGGAAATGGAGCCTCGGAGAAAGATAAAGTACGAGCATTCCTGAACGCACTCAACAAAAACCATCCCCTGTACGACAGACTCTTCTCCAAAAACCTTGAGACGCTGCAAGATCTCCGAAAATATCAGAAGGAGCGAATCACATTGGAGGAAATTAAGGAGCAAGCAACTCAGGGGAAGGAGACCATTCTAAAGCAAGTCCATTCGATAAATAATCTATCACTCGAAGAACGCGATCAGGCAATGAACAATCAATCTGGGGATCCCTCAAAAAGAGAGAGGCAGAATGACAATGGCAGGTATGGCAACGAGGGTAAATTTGGTGACGGCAAGTACCACGACAACAGAAAGTACAATGACAACAGAGGAGCCAGTTCACGAGGAGATTTCGAAGGAAACAACACCCAACGAGGGCAAGAGGGAGGAAGAAAGTTTGGAACACCTCGGACAGGATTCCCTGCTTTCCAAGACAGGAAGCTCCCAAAGCTATGTGTATCCATCGAGGAAGCTCTTCGGATCATCGAACAATCCGAGTTTGCAAGCGAAATGAGGTACCCGAGGAGTAGGGGTAATCAACCCAAGCATAATAAGAATTCCAGGGATTACTGCCAATTCCATAAATTCTATGGACATACAAAAGAGGACTGCGTCACAGCATAGGATCAAATCTATTTCTTCATCACCAGGGACAAGTTCAAGCACCTCTTGGAGCTACCAAAGCCACCCCCGAACCAGCCTCAACCGAAGAAGGAGCCAAAACACGAGGCATATGTCATAACAATTGATCGAAACATCCCGAGGTTTAGCGACTGCAACTCCATAGTCCACGCAGACATCTGTAGGCGAGGCCCCGAAGGAATCCAGACAGACCGAATTCATAAAAGAGACTTCGAGGGAAAGGAAATATTCAGTGTAGCGATGAAAGAGAATCTCAAGGAGTGGCAGAAGCAACCAATTTTCTTTTCCGCGGCGGATATCCCTAATGAAGGAAGATCGCATAATGATCTCCTAGTCATTATATTGCACATCAAAAAGACGGCTATGTCTCGAATACTGGTAGACCCAGGAAGCTCCGTAGACATACTCTTCGGACGAACATACGATAAGCTACTCGGAAAGAATATTGCCTTGGTACCCTCTTCGTACAATATATACGGCTTCAATGGAAAACCCTCGACGCCAAGATGAGAGCTATCACTAATGATCCACGTGGGGAGTCTGAAGCAACCAACATCATTCTGTGTGGTCGACATAGAATATCCTTACAATGCCATCGCGGGAAGACCTTGGTTGCACATCATCATGGGAGTAGCCTCCACACTACATCGAAGAATCAGATTCCCTACCCCACTTGGAATCGCAGAAATACCAGGTGACCCAACCGAAGTTCGTGTGTGCAACGAGATAGATGTCTAGGCAAGAGAACATCCAAGAAAGGATTGCCCGAGTCAGGTCAAGCACCCAAAGATTACAGATTCTTGCATAAGGGAATTCATAGCTGAAGTCGAAGCAGGGATGGCAGACACGGCCATAAAAAATACAACAACTTACAAGCAAGGCACCAGACCTACCAACAAGGGGAAAGATCATTGCCTTAACAGGGAACAGTTCCTCGTCACAACTAGTAGCATCCAAACTCCCAATGATTCGCCAAGCTTGGACAACGGAGGCAAAAACACGCCGTAGGAACAATTCTGGGTCGGGCCTATGTAATCGTGAAAACACTCGGGAACAACACATACAGCTTGATTAACCTCGAGGGTCAAAAGCTAAGCACCCCAGTCGAGGGAAAGAACTTGAAGCACCTTAATTAAGGCACTTTTATGAAAACAACACACGTAAGAAATTGGTATCCAATAAACGAAGAAGCTTGATCTATCTAAAGTTGCATTCTTCGATGCATTTTATTTTCAAACTCCAGATCCTACCAGAACGGGTAAAAAACCCAATCTGGCTAGGCACACTTACAAAGGCTTTAACGCCACAAAAACAAAACTGACCATGAAGCCATCTCCCCTAGTGCCTTGACGCAAATAAAAGGCTCTAACGCCAAGGCCTAGACGCCAAAAATAAAAAAGACCTCGAATAGCAGGCACAGAGCTGATGTTCATATAAGTCGTAAGGGCCCTACGAGCTATGTGACACAGTCCTCTACCCACAAGACACCCCGTTAGCGGTGGGTACTTTATATCTAGGTTACATAAGCTAAAGATACATTTGCACCCACCACCACACGACCATGAGGACCTCTCTTTCTGAGGCGTCGAGGGGACGATAAATGGGATTAACATCTACCTTTAAAGGTGGATGGAACCCCGAGGCAGTTAATTCGCCCACATTCACGGGAATGGTAGGCGAATTACGCAGCCGAGGGACCTCCTCCATAAAACTAAAACATAGCCTTGAGGAGGGGCTGCTGAGAAACAGATGGGTCGAATTCTAGGCCGCGACAGGAGAATAGTACCATGTCTAAGCTCCAGCCTTGACCGGCACTCCCCCATCGAGTTACTTTATTATCGAAGTGCAAACATAGCTGCTACCCACCATAAGTTCCTCACTTTACTTGGGGCAAATGGATTATCAGAACACCACCATGTTCTGTCGGAGGATACCTTGTATCCACGATAACCACCCAGTATACCAAGGCAAAACGGGTACCTATGGCCTCGATAGCCTTTGTTTGCTTTAAAACAGGCAAGTAGCTAAAAGCCTTTGGGAAGGGTGATCCGTAAGCCCCCACTAGCTTGGTTTACTATCTCCCACATCGAAGTAAGCCCTGGAGTTGCACCTCGAGTACCCTTAGGAGCCTAGAATATTGCAACAGCAACTTCGTACTTACCCACGAAGTTCTCAGCACACATCCAAATTAAAAAGGAAAATAAAACTCCAATCAAGCAACAAAGGCCTCTTCATAGACATAGTCAATACAGCCTACAAGCACAAAAAATGGGAAATGCCAAGTACAACAATTCTTGCATCAGAAAACAAAAAGGAAAAAACAAAAGCTTCGCTACTACAACATGGGAGAAACTTCATTAGATAGCACAACGTGACGAGGAGAGGGATCTCCAAAAACTTTCATGTCGTCCCAAAGCCTTTTTTCAACCTCCAGATCCTCTTCATAAGTTCGAAAGCCAGAGTGATCTTGTCTTAAAGGAGTGATTTCCCTAATGGGCTCAGACTCACTTTCGCTCTCCTCACTGTACGCGGCCAAGGATTATTGAAACAAATAGTTGTTCCCTTTATCGAAGTTACACCCACACCACCACCAGTGCTCGGCACTTCAGCGTTGCCAAGATCCTGTGCGGCATTATCAGCAGGATCGCCAGTCTTAACTAAAACATCATCATTCGGATCATCCTGGGGATTGTTCTTCGGATCATCCTTCGAACCATCCTCTGGAACATCCTTCGAGCCACCCTTGGGATCGTCTTTCGGATCATCCTTCGAATTACCATCGGAACCATCCTTAGAATCACCCTCGGAGTTCCCCTTGGGATGACCTTCGGAGTCACCTGAGTGGCCATCATCCGAACTACCATCGCTGTCACCTTCATCATCATCAGGACCTTTGTCTTCAGGAATTCTCCCAAGCAGCCCTCTCTTTCACGCTTCATCCCTAGCTAACCTTACAAACACCTCTTGAGGAAGCAAGTATTCGTCGCCTGGAAGTATCGCGTCAGCATCCCTTGCACCAACAACCCCATAGGTAGGAGGTTCAATACCGATGGCTCTAAAGAGAGACCGACCATGCATTCGACAGGCCATGCTAGTAGCTA
>JAJJMA010043660.1:0-12387 GCA_023529015.1 Papaver nudicaule
TGGGTGTACTGTATAAGATCTAACCATCGGGATTTTATACAGTTACATTTTGGCGCTAGAAGAGGTTTTGAACTTGTGTTTTCTTTGATGTTATCATATGTTCTTTTGTTTCCATATATGGTATGATTTACATGTCTTAGAGCTCGCCGTTAATGTTTTAGTCACTTTCTCCTGCTATTTAGAGGTGTTATGCTCGCTGTGTAGGATTTTCTTTATGATTCCCCTCTCGTTTTGCCATATATGGTATATCATGTGGTTTGTTATAATGTTCTCTTGTAAAATATTGCTAAGATTAGAAAAACTAGGGTATTTCTAGTATGTTGTGGCGATGGATCTGGCTTTTCAGCATATATTTTTTAGCTATTTTTGGAAATCATGCTGTGTTAGATGCTGTTCTTGTTATAGATGAGAGTTGGCCGGTCTGATTCGACGATTCTATCACATATTTCACTTTTATCATATGAATAGCAGAGAAATTGGTTATGTGGATGGAAAAATGTTATTTTTGGTGTGAGTTTCTCCTGGAAAATACAAATATAGATATATATTTCCGGTAAGAGTAGTATCTTTTCCGGCGAGTCAGTATGAACTTTAGGGTAATAAAGGAAGCCGCATTCTAAAACTCTTTCAAAAATTTCCCTTAAAATGGTTGACGTACTGTCATTTTGATTTGAAAATCACAATCACATATGATGTCTTTGCAGTTCTTGTCATGATTAGGTCATCATCTGCACATCACGTGATCTAAAGTTGTTATTTTTGTCTTTCATTCATCAACATTCTGAAAAGTAATCCAACTAAATTATTTGGCATTTACCCACAGTACTAACAGAGCAATACTGTCAGGAAGTGTGTTTGTTCCCCTTTACAGATCTTCGGCGAATGGGTCCTAGAGGTAGAAGCGGTAAAGCCCCAGCGGGTAGGCCTCCGCCACATCCTACCCTTCCTACACCAGTGACGTTTCCCAGTGGTCACAACACTAGAAGCAGGGGTGTAGAACCAGCTGGTCTAGCAGATACTTTTTTGGCAAGCTCATCTCGGCGACCACCTGTTCAGCGAGCATCACGCCAGGAGGAGGTTTACATGGAGGACATTACTCACTTAGAGAATGCAGAAAGATCACCTGAGCCTAATTCATTACTACGAAGGGTCAGCAGTGAAATAGAAGCAAATGCTTACGGCGAGCAGGTTGAGGGTGGCAGATTCACTCATAGAGCCATTGGCGAGTCATCAAATGTTGTGGGAGCAGTTCAGAACGCCAAGGCAAGAGATACAACGGCAGTTAATGTTCAGCAGCGGCCAGTACAAGATGTCGGCTAAGCACTACATGCGACAGAAGAAATTCCAGTAGTGGTGGCGGAACCTGTTACGGCGGGAGAAATTCCACAGGCTGCTAGTGGAAATGATGCGACGATAGTACCAGGTGCCACCATAACTCGCCCTGTGGTGGTAGTAGATAACACAGGATCCACTAATAACACTGAAACCTTGCTGAGAAAATCCTTGAGGCCAACAACCAGCAGGCGGATTAGGTGCAGAGGCAAATGCAGTTGCAGATGGAGACTGTACTTCAGAGCCATAGAGAGTTGATGGCGGCGCAAAATAGAGTCCATGCGTCCCATTCGCATACAACTCGCCATGCGTCCCATTCGCATATAACTCGCCATGCGTCCCATTCGCATACAACTCGCCAGGCATCCCATTCATATACAACCCGCCGAGCTGAAAAAAGTGAAACCAGTACAGCAGAAGTCTCAGATTCATCGGCGAAGTATGATGAAAGGGGTAGAAGGAAGAACGTGCCTAGAAGAGATAGCGAAGAATATAGCGATTCTGGACGGCGGCATAGAGTAGATAAAGATATGAAGAGAGACCTTCGCCGGTTAAAATCTAAAGTGGCAGCTTTGAGCGGATCTTCAAGGGAGTCGAAATACAAGGTTGTACTTTCAGAGGCGCAGAAAACACCCTTTCATGATTGTATTACATATGGGCATGTGTACACTAAGTTTTCTATGCCCAAATTCACATCCACCTATGATGGAACTGGAGACCCTGCACAACATTCAAGAGCTTATAAGCGAGACTTGGCGGCTTGGGTAGGATCAGATCCCATAATGTGTATGGCATTTCCTGCTACACTCAAAGATGAAGCCTTAGCTTGGTTTGATGGGCTGGAAGAAGGAAAAATCAAATCTTTTGAGAAATTAGAAAGAAAATTTTTGCGTGCTTTTATTCAGAATAACAGAAGTCGGCCTGGCGTGGAAAGGCTATTCAACATCAAGAGAAGGCCCTCGAAGACTTACAAAAATTTTATCCAAAGATGGAGAAAGTCGAGCAGTGAAGTGGGATCAGAGGTATCAGAAAAGGAGAAGATAAGGTCATTTCTTAGCGCCATGGAGACGACAGACCCATTGTATCAAAAACTATTCTGGGAAACGCCGAAGGATATGAAGACTTTGAGGGCGATACAGGATGAATGGATAAATTATGAAGAAATCCGAGAAGAGGAGCTACGCCTAAAGAAAGAGAGAGCAAAACAAATTCACTCGATCAATAGTTTCTCGCCGGAGGATCAGGAAGAAATTAAAAAAGAATGGAAAAAAGCAGAACAACAAAAGTTGGCACAAATCCCCTCTTCGGCGATGGTAGTACCTGAGGTAGTAAAGCAGCAACAGCAACAGCAAGTTACCGCCGAGCAGCACTGGAATTCGCAGAAGCGAGAGAACTATGATGGGCGAGATAAGCAAGATAATCGAGGAGGAAACTTTGGACGAGGAGGAAGAGATAATCGACGAAATGGGAATGGTGAAAGAAAATATAATGGAGATAATAGAAAATTTGGCAGAGGCAACCAGCAGCCTTTCCAAGATGCTACTTTACCAAAGTTACGTGTTTCCTACACTGATGCATTCGGGCAAATTGAGATCTCAAATTGCAGAGATGACATTCGTTATCCTTACAATAAGGGGAATCCCAGAGCACCGCCGACCAATACCAATTCCTTCTGTCAATTCCATCAGTTTCATGGTCATACAACTGATAAGTGCACTGGCGTACATCAAGAAGTCCATAGATTCATCCGCTTGGGGAAATTTCAGGAATTTCTAGAGTTGCCACCGCCGCCTCCTATCATGGTCCAGCCATCCCAGCTCATACTCCGAATGTGTACGAGGTAAAGGTTGAGCGAGATTTGTTGGAATTGGACTGCTTTTCCATTGTACATTCAAAGATTACTAGGGACGAATTTCATGATAATGTCTTATCTCGGGTGCATAAGCGAGATAGAATGGGAAATGAGATTTGTAGTGTCGCCGCTAAGCAGGAACCATTGCAAGATTGGATGAAGGCTTGTGTAGGTTTCTCCGCTGAAGAGATACCTCCAGAAGGAAGAAATCATAACAACCCCCTGGTCCTCACCATCCAAATGGGAAAATTCAAATTGCCTAAGGTACTTATTGATCCAGGCAGTTCAGTGGATATTCTTTTCAACACTGCTTTCGAGGCAATGAGGGCGAAGGATGATAAAATCTCCTCGCCGACAGTTTCCTCATATAACATTTATGGATTTAATGGCATTGTTGCTAAGCCCAAAGGCGAAATTGAGTTTAAAATCATGATCTGCAAGGAATATTTCTTGAATACTACTCTTTGCATTGTGGATGTTGACTCGTCGTATGCTGCCATCCTTGGAAGACCATGGCTCCACAGCCTAAAAGGAGTACCTTCCACTTATCATCAGCGCCTGAGGTTCCCCACACCAATGGGAGTCGCCGAATATGTAGGAGATTTAGCAGTAGCAAAAGCGTGCAATTCGGCGGATATACAAATGCGAGAGAATAGAAAAGAAAAGATTGCAGAGAAAAAGAAGCTCGGCAAGGAAGCAGTTAAGGAGCAGGAGATTCAAGACTTCATCGCCAACCCCTCCACATATGTGCATTCAGTAAACTCGGTAGAAGGCTCGGCGAAGTCTGAAGGGAAGACCTTATAGCAATTAAGGGAACCATCGCCGATGGGAGAACCAGAATTACATTTTACGGCGGTGGAACCTACTAAAGACGTAAATATCGGCGAGGATAATGATCCGAAAATGATCACGATTAGTACTTTATTAAACGAAGATGAGTCGGCGGAGCTACAAGCACTACTCAAAGAATATGTTGATGTCTTTGCCTGGGGCATGAATGAAATGCCAGGCATCGATCCGGCGATAGCATGTCACAAATTGGACATTGATCCAAAGGTCAGGCCTTTCAAGCAAAGGATAAGGAAATTGGCTCCAGCCTATAAAGAGGCAGTGGAAGCAGAGATTGACAAAATGAAGGCGTCCGGTATCATAAGGCCAGTACAATATCCTCAATGGATAGCCAACATGGTAGTAGTACCTAAGAAGAACAAGGGAGTGAGAATCTGCATCGACTTCAGCGACCTCAATAGAGCATGTCCAAAGAATAGTTTTCCGCTACCAAGTATTGACCAAACGGACGTAGATGCTACATCGGGTCATGAGTTGCTGTCATTTATGGACGGCTATTCAGGATATAACCAAATACCTTTGGCGGAAGAAGATCAGAAGCACACAGCTTTCTTTTCCACCAAAGGATTGTTTTGTTACACTCGAATGCCATTTGGGTTGAAGAATGCCGGCGCTACTTACCAAGAAATGGCGCAGAAGATGTTTGAAAGATGGATAGGGAAGACGATGGAAGTATACGTCGACGACATGCTTGTTAAGAGCAAGAAGAAACAAACTCATGTAGAAGACCTCAGAGAAATATTTAATCACATGCGTGTTACTAAACTAAAAATCAATCCGGCGAAATGCGTTTTTGGTGTAACTTCAGGAAAGTTCTTGGGATATGTCGTCACGAAAAAGGGAGTGGAAGCTGATCAAGCCAAGATTAAGGCAATTATAGAGATGCCTTCACCGGTAACGGTAAAAGACGTTATGCGACTCAATGGGACTTTGGCGTCTCTCAACAGATTCATCTCAAGGTTCTCCGACAAATGCAAATTATTTTTCCAAACATTGAAGAAAGGAGAAAAGTTCAACTGGACTGAGGCACATGAGGCTGCTTTTCAAGGTATTAAAAAGTATCTCGCCACTCTCCCAGCAATTCAACCACCTGAGCATGGCGAAGAGCTCAGGGTATATCTCGCTGCAATACCTTTCTCCATAAGTGTTGTGCTTGTAAGAACCAAAGGCGGAGAAACGCCTATATATTATATCAGCAGAACACTGCAAGATAGAGCAGTTGATCTTGGCGTTGGTCTTTGCATCTCAGCGACTACGTCCATACTTTCATGCTCATCCCATTGTGGTCCTTACCAAAACTCCAATAGAATCTATCCTGCACAGTTCTCAAAGAGTGGGGCGAATCGCCAAGTGGAATCATCAAATTGAGCAGTTCGGCGTCCAATATGAAATACGTACGGCTCAGCGGTCTCAAGTTATCGCAGACTTTCTCGCCGACTTCCCAATTGATGAAGAAGAAGAGATAGAAGAAATCCCATTTTCTCTGGATGAGCGAGAGCATGAAATGCCAGACCTATTGAAATGCAGTCCTAATGGATGGGAAGTCTATGTAGATGGTTCGTCAAATAAAGAAGGAAAAGGAATAAGAATTGTCGTGACCTCGCCGAAAGGAGCAAGAATAGTACACTCGCTAAGGCTAGAATTCCCAGCGACTAATAATGAGGCAGAATATGAAGCGGTTATTCACGCCATGCGAATACTCATTGAAATGGGCATCAGTGATGTTAGATTAACAAGCGACTCTCAGCTAGTGATTCAACAAATATTTGGACGATATCAGACAGCAGACCCGTCTCTACAGAAGTACCTAAAACTTGCTAGGGAGTACGCCCAGAGGATCACAGGTATCAAGTTTCGCCACATCTGCGAAAAGACAACAGGCACGCTGATGCTTTGGCATTTATCTCCTCAATGATGACAAATCCATATGTCCCTTCAATAGCTATGGAAAGAGTAAAGCAATCATCGGTAGCAGAGCGAGAGCAAAGGGAGGTGTTGACAACAAGCACTGAAGAATCGGCAGAAACAGATTGGAGAACGCCGATACAATATTATTTGGATCGTTCAACTTTGCCAGGAAAGCAAATTTTAGCTCACCAAGTCATTAGTCGATCGGCGAACTATGAACTCCGAGATGGAATCCTATACCGCCGGTCATTCTCAGGACCATTGCCGCGCTGTGTATCGAGAGAAGAAGGCAAGAAATTACTGGAAGCAATCCATGAAGGAGACTGTGGGAATCACGGTGGTCAAAGAGCTTTAGCATTAAAAGTCAGAATGCAAGGATACTATTGGCCTTGGATGAATAAGGATGCAAAAGAATATGTTCAGCGATGTAAACCATGCCAGTTGTATGGAAGAAGAATTAAAGCACCGACGACATCTCTAAACTCAGTGCTCAGCCCTTGGCCTTTCGCAAATGGGGCATTGACATCATTGGACCGCTAACTACTGGCTCAGGGCAACGTAAATACATCATTGTGGCGACAGATTATTTCACCAAGTGGTGTGAAGCTAAAGCTATCAGAAAGAAAACAGGACAAGAAGTATTTACATTCATTTGGGAGAATATATTCTGCAGATTCGGTGTACCGGCGGAGATATGTACTGACAATGGAAAAGAATTGGTCGGCGACAACATAAAAAAGCTACTCGCCAACTACAGTGTCAAGCTGGGAAAATCAACTCCCTTGTACCCTCAGAGTAACGGGCAGGCGGAAGCCACCAATAAGACTATTGGAATGGGACTGAAGAAAAGGCTGGAGAAGCATAAAAAGGCATGGTGTGAGCATTTACACAATGTTTTGTGGTCCTATAGAACTACGGTTCGTGAAGCAACGGGAGCATCTCCTTTTCTACTCACTTTCGGCGCTGAAGCATTACTCCCATCTGAAGTAATCCTGCCAACTACAAAGCATGAAGCATGGGAAAAGAATCTGAATACTGATTTGATTCTAGCCAAGCTTGATGATTTGGAAGAACAACGGCTGATCGCTCTTACACACATGGAAAATTATCATCGCCGACTATCTAGAGAATACAACAAGCGGGTGATCCCAAGAGAATATCAGCCTGGCGAGTTGGTACTTCGAGAAATTCCCCCGTCTCAGCGGGAAGGATGCAGGAAGTTGGAACCTGTGTGGGATGGCCCTTATGTAGTCAAGAGAGTGGCTGGGCCAGGAGCATATATACTGATTGATGAGCATGGCGTGCAACTTGAACATCCTTGGAACGCCAGGTTCCTTAAGAAGTACTATCCTTGAAGGGAACAATGTAAAATCCGAAGTCTTGGGCGGGCATAATACCCAAGAAGTCTTATTAGCTCATGTAAAACAACAACGAATAAGATCCGGGGACGTAGGTTTGCTATCATGCGCTGAACCCCGTTAACAAATCACTATGTCACTTGCATTTTTCTTTCACTGGGTATTTTAACCACAGTGACGGCTAAAACCTCAAAGCTCAAAGAGCACAATAGGCTGAGGCAAAAATACTCAGTATCAGGCTATAAAGCCGCTTACAAAGGCACAAATGCCCAATAATTACAAGGCAATAAAAGCCACACAAAAACCCTGATCAGGTACTAAGGTCAAGCGCCATCTTTAAAGGCATAATGCCCAAATCAATGAAATCAACTAGAGCTAAGATATCTTATACAGAAAGCTTGCTTGCCTCATTGAGTGAACAATCTCCTTGTAAATGGTTAGTCCGACCCAGGTTAGCTATAAGGCCAGTCGTGTTGCTTGTCGGTCTGTAAGTGTTTGGGCGAATAAGACCTTATTCTGTAGCATCACATCGGTGGTGCCACCGGTGTGCAAATGCGTCTACAAGTAGCATCACCTCTGGCGGACGCTATAGTGCAATAAGCCTACTGGCAACCCAAACAACTTATATTAGATCGCCGACGGGCACAAGTAATGGATACGGCTGGGGTTCTAACCTTAGGCTCTGCATGAAATTGTTGGCTGTACAAGCAAAGGACTTTACTCAATGACAAGTTAAGACTTTGAAGACAAAATAGAAATAGACATGCTAAATTGAGCAAAGGAAAATTGGACATTGTCGACAAACATGAAGATAATATTCAAAAGGAGAATATAGTTCATTACAAGAAAACAAAAGATAACAGTAGAAGCACAAAAGGAAAAACGAAAACCAAAAAGCCGATACTTTATCCTTTTCAACATCTAGGATCATAAAAAGGGCTTTTTGGGGTAGAAGGCTTGTTTTCATCAAGATTGCTGAGGTCATCATCGCCCACATTATCAGCTCTAGTGCCTTCAGACTGGCGATCATTTCGGGTAGTTTCTTCTGTATATTGCTCGCCGAGATTCTCACCTTCTGTATTCTTAGCGCCGATGTCTTGGGTCTGACGTTTTCCCCCATCTTCTCCTTCTCTGTTTTCACCTTGATTTTCATCTCTGACTTCTTCTTCTGAAGCTTCTTCCTCTGATTCCTCCTCTTCTTGACTATATTCTTCTTTTTCACCTTCTTCTTCTGGTAGTTCTTCCTCTTCTTCTTGAGTGAACGCCTTCTCCTTCTCTAATTGCTCTGCGAGTTGTTGAGGAGTAGGTCGTCGATATTCCAAGGGAATTGCTACTTTATACTGAGGCAAGAACTTGTAAGCAAAGTCCCGAGCGCCAATAAAGGCTGCATTAACGACATCTTCCTCATGTCGCTTTTCCCAATACTGGATGTCATCCTTGGCTTCGGCGATCTCTATCTGAAGACTATCGCGGACGTTCTCAAGCTCTTGAATCTTGCCAACACAAGATTCAGGGTCAAGAAGTTTCTTGTTCAAATCTGCAAACTTGCCTTCACAGGAGTCATGCTCTTTGAGTCTCTCGGACAAGTCTTTCATCTTGCCAGGGCAAGACTTGTGTTCTTTGAGCTCATCAGTAAGCTCATTGACCTTATCCTTGAGTTCATGACAACCTTTGTTGATCTCCTTTTGATGATCTACTTCATTTCTCAAATTCTGAATTGTAGCTGAGGCAAGAAAAGAAATGAATATGGTAAAGATAGCTGAAAAGAAAGCAAGTATAAAAGTTATGGGTAAACCCTACAGTAACTACCTTCTAGGTCGCGGACATATACTCGCATACCCTCTTGTGCTTCCCTAAACTGAGTCATATGAAACTCAAAATTTTCATTGGCACACGGACCTAACATTTGGTCTATTTGGCGTTGTTGGGTGGAACATTGCTTGTATAAATCAATCGCCAAAGTTTCGTGTCTCGCCGCTGCATCTTTCCAACGTTGAATTTGGAACTTGGCGGTTTCCTTGTCAGTACTTAAGCGAATAATTCGGGAAGCTAGATTATCGGCTCTAAATTTCTCCTCTTGCCAAAGGAATGAAGCTCGCTTGTGACCAATCTCGGCCTCCTTCTTAGCAGCAATGGCTAACTCTTCTCGGCGAAGTGCATCGTCACGTTGTCTAGTTATCGGGCCTAATTCCGATCGAGTAGCTTGATAAGTATCACAGAGGTTTCTTATAATGTCGATATCTTGATCCAACTCTCGGTGACACCATTTAAGGTCCTTGAGGAAATTGAACAATTGACTACACTGCTTAAAGTTGCTATTACTAAGTCTCTCGATTTCGGATTCAGCTCGCCTAAGCCTATCGTCATCGGAGGAATGGAAACCTTGGAGGGAAGGAAATCTAAGGGTCGGCGAAAGAGCAAGTCTGAAAGAAAAGCAATATAACAAAGGAGATATAGAGATAACTTACTCTGTTGGGTTGTGATTTTCAGGCTTCGCTCTTGAACCACGCCCTTCAACCTTTCAATCTCCTTGCTTCGAACCGAAGAATCGTGTTTCAACTGGTTGATATTGTTGTTAAGATTAATGATCTCACAACCAAGACCTTCATTGGCCGAGGCAAGACTCAAGCTGTGATGAAAATGCTGAAATCACAAAGTACAAGCATAAGTATTCAATGGCATTCAAAAGGGCGAAAAATGTTTAAAAGAGACATACCATGTTAAAAAGATTGAAGTGTTCCTGATAAGTGATAATGGAGGCAGCATTGTGAAAGTTTGGGTGATGAACAAACCCAGGGCGACTATACTATGCCAGTACTTCAAAGTACTCAGGATCCGGACAATCATCCGCCACGCTAAGTCTACCAAAGGCTTCGGCGAGCATATTTGGTGCAGTAGGTTGCACTTTTCCAGGACCTTTAGCGGGTTGAGGAGTAAGAGGATGCCGAGGCAACCTATCAAGAACAACTAAGCCAGCGAGATGTGGCTCAAGAGCTGAGGCAGCAGGAGTCTGGCGAATTGAGCTTAATTCTGGATTCTTTAAAGAAGAAGTTGGTTTGGTGGTGTTTTGACCTGCAGATATATCAAGCATATCCATATCTTGACTAAGATGTTCATCGCCCATAGGATATGTCTCAGTGTCTTGATTCATATCTTCAATATCTTCAGTGACAGGAGGATTTGGTCGAGTTATCCTTAACATCTGGTCGACGAGCATATCAGAACCGTCCTTAGTGGACTGATCAGCGAGAATAGTGGAATCGTCCACAGATTGATCGACGACTGTTTAGGATTTTCCTTGTTTGGGGCAGTCTCTTTAGCGGACTTGGAAGAAGTCGAGGGAGCAGGAAGTTTCGCCGAGGCAAGCCGACGAATCTGTTATGCTCGTTCGGCGGCAGTAGGTCTTGATTTCTTCGGGCGCTGCAAATCAAATGTCACCAAAGACACATCCATCAGATCTCGAAACAAGCAGAGGAAAATATAGATGTATATTTTAAAAATACACTTGCATATATTTTTAAAATAGGTAAAACTTAAAATGCTTGTTTCTAGACCTTCAGCTGGGTCCTTTCTAATTTTGCTAAATATAGATATATATTTGTCACCTGAGATGGGTCGGCGGTCTCTTCTCGACTTCTCTTTGCTCCAGCAAATGCATCAGCTGGGAGTTTGACATAATCCCTATCCTTCTCCCTAAGAAACTTGTCGTTATCATCCTTAGCATACTTATTTGCATCAGGCCAGACTACCTTCCAAAAAGTATGTTCGGCGAGATGAGAGTGCTCTGGCAAGAAAGCATCACGGGCTACAGTCTTGTCATCATCCTCCCAACCTAGCAACCAAGGTCCCTCGACGAGGCAAGGAAGATTGGAAAAATCACCCTCAGAGTTATGGCGAACAGTTGGCTCCTCCTTTGTACTCGTGATCTCAACTTCGGCGAGTAGCAGATCCTCAGCAGGATAATTTTTCTTAGGTGTGAAGCGAACAACCCAATGGTCGGTTTTTCTGGTGCAAGAAGCCACAATGTACTGTTCAAGGAATTTTTCCAAGGTAAACTCATCAGGTTCATGGGCTTTAAGATTGGCGAGTAAAGGGTAATTAGTCTCCCCATCTCGGCGCTTACTCCATTCAGTCATCACACGGATATCATTGCCGGTTAATTGAAAAGGGCTTCTATTGATCGCCACAAGTAGATCGACGATAAAAGTGTTCTTCGGATTACAGAGGGGAAACGTCAATCCTGTTTTCAATTGACCAAAGGCAACCACGGCCCAAGTATTGCTTGTTTCCGGTCGAAGAAGATGGTCGACAAACATCAAAGTGGACGCCTTTTTGGTACCAGGAAACGGAGTAATTTTAGGTTTCAGATACTCCACTCCAAAAGAAGTGCAATACCCAAACCAATCAGATTTCCAATCTGGCCTTTTCGGAACAGGGGTTTTAGTTTTGCCAGTTCTGCCTTTGGATTTCGAAGACTTACAAGTAGAAGCCATTAAAATAGTTTGAAGGTGACCGGAATCTGATCGGAGAAGACGAAAATAAGCGGTTATCGGCGAAGTTACACACCGGAAAGAGGAATGGAGAGTGATTCTGGTTCGAAAATGAGAAAAAAGAAAGAAGCGGAAGAAAAGAGAGAAGATGGGTAAGGTTTGATAGGGGTATTGTGAAAAAAGAGCAGAAGCAGCAACAATTGGAGTTTAGGGTTTTTGAAGGAGAAAGGGCTCTGGTGTTTGCTCTGGTTTTTGGGGAAAAGAAGAAGGATTTGAAAGGTTAGGTTTAAGGGAAGGAAGAAACTGAATTTATAGTAGGGGAACTGAACAGGTGCTGCTGGTCACCCGGTCAAAAAGCAAGGCGTGCATGATCAGAACGTGTCAAAGAGGGAGCAAAAACTGCAAGGTATTTTCGGCGAGCTAATAAAGTTTTCACCTTCGACGACTAAAGCCTTAGAAGATGAAAGAAGCAAAATGTAAGGGTAGAAAATACCTTGGCGATATAAATCATCTGGGAAGAAAAGCTAGGCCAAATAGTATGGCAGAGATGCAGGGGATCAACGGGTACGCGATATCAACGACATATGAGCATCGTACG